>JAPSGF010000066.1:1067561-1100774 GCA_035772895.1 Perdix hodgsoniae
AGCAAATATCAGGCCTGCACTCAGACAGGTTTATCTCAAGGTACTTTTATAACATGCTATAATCTCACTGTTATTTAGAGTTTGCAAAGTGACAGTGCAAGCAACAAAGTGACAACTGTTCATTCTTTCTTCGGGTATATTTTACGGGGTAACAATGAGATAGAGAGTGGTTGCATAGGTAAATGATGGCAGTGTTTCTCACTATCTAAGAGTCATAGAAAAGATATTGGGAGAAGGGAATTGCTTATATTCTTTAGAGTTCAATCACAGCAAAGCTGCATCAATTTGGTGTTGGAAGGAAAACATACCTCCCTGTCACAGATTTATCAAGGGAAAGAAGCAATCTGGTTTCTGTGATCCTCGTGTGGAGCACTGAGAGGGTTTGTTTGACACAGCTACACGGGGCCATAGATCTCTTTTTGGCCAGTGAAGGGAAAAAGCTGATACAACCCACTTTCTAACCGCACAGTACCATGCCCTAATTGTACTATGCACAGATTCCAATGCACATTAAGTGGAACTGTTGGTTGCTTACTAGTTCAAATGCTCACCATGCAAATTAATTCATTTCAAAAGTCGTTATCATCTCTAGGGTATCCAAAGCCTGTTGAGTTTATATTATGGTCCTTCCTTGTCCTCACAATCAGCTTTCAAACTAGATGTTGCACCAGTTAGCAGATATATATAGATATAGGTTGTCTGGGGATATTTTATTTATTTATTTATTTATTAAAGTCAGAACAATCCTCTGTTCATCTTCCATGCCTCGTGTAAATGTTTTTGAGAGTTGGTTTCAAAATGTGTTAACGTTGCAGCAGCACTCAGAGGCACCAGCTGATATCAGGGCATCTCTGTGTGAGACTGAATAAAAGCAGCAAAAGAGATTTCTAATAAAAATGAGTGAGAGAGGCAGAGTTGGGAAAACAATCATGCCACCACTATTATATCTGGGTGAGGAGATGCTTTCAGAGAGGAAGAGTGTCAGCACATGGCAGTACACCATACAATAGCTCCAAACAAAGCATCACAGAAATGTAGAGAAATGTGGCCATGCTAATATACGCTCACTTAAGGCAAATGTGCTAGTGCCTACTCACAGTCAGTAAATAGTCAAGTAGTATCTGTCCTAAAAGGATTAGTCTACTGGAAGCAAAGGTAGTGCACCTAGCACCATTCACCTATGTTTTTTCCAGAAAGACATAGCTGAGCGACAGAACCAATCATGGCATATTAACAGTATCTGAAAAATATGCCAGCACCCTGAAGCTCCAATATAGCTCTCTCAGATCAGTGTAATTCATCTTCTGAAATTATTCAGAGAGAAAATAGTAAAATATATTTAGATGTTTCAAGTAGGCTCTGTGTATAGAAAATCAAAAATAGAAGATCGTAAGGGCAGACACAAGCATAACTTCATCTCTTCGAATTGTTAGATGTCCTATACCTTTTCAAGATTTCCTCGTGGAAACAGTTACCTATTATTATCCTCTGCAGTCATTAGTGTAAGCTTGAGCTGAATAATCCCCAATATTTCTCTAGTATTTATCATGTATGTATAAAAAGCACTCTTAGTACGTAGGTACTAAGAAAAGGAAGCTGCATTCTATTTCAGTTGGGAGTCTTTACTCTTAGCGTTTGCATTTATTTGCGAGAAACTCTAGCAAACTCTCTAGCACACCTGTTCCACTCCACAACTCATGCCCACAACTCTCACAGCTCATCCCAACTCTCTCCTTGGAAGATCAAGGGACCACTTGTAAAAGATGAAATGTACAAGCCGCAGGGAATCCCCAGAACGAAGCTATAGACCAAAACCTGGTATAATAAAAGATACTGAAGAAATTATTCTTGACTTCAGCAGCCAGCAGACTGAGGTAGAAACCACTAACACAGGCACTAGGCTAGCAAGGCCTGAGTCGATTCCCAAGCTACTATTTTTCTTTTTTCTGCAGGAGTACTCAAGAGTAAACTTACACCAGACACACTGTTGTATCAGTGAGAACAATTCTCAAACACTGTCCTATGAGCATGCTGGATATATTCTGAAGAATCATAGAAGGTCACAGGGAAGAACCAAAAGAATATCTTGGATGCAGCATGATCAGATATATTATGCATGGATATAGGCCACACCAAGCTGTCGTGCACTGAATATAACAGCCAGATCACAATTAGCTTGCACATGTAGGATAACTGAATGGGAAGAAGATGAAGTCATGGCATGCACCAGCTGTATCTGCATCAACCAAGCTATGCAGGCTACCTAACTGTAAAAGGCTCAGTGCTCTCATTACATGCTGGTCAAGGGCTGAAGGAAAAGAGGGTTTCAAGTAAGTTACAATATAAATATTACAAATATAAATTATTTTGAAGCTGCTGTCTACTTACTAACTGAGAACACCATGGAAGAAAGTCATAGAAAACTTGGAAAGAAAATGAGCAAGACATAGTAAGGAGAACTCTGGAGACTGGCTTCATGCAAAAGGTCATAGGTGGATTCAGTAAGGCAGAATGTCTAACTAGAAGCCGGGCAGAATGTTGTATGGGCAACTTCTGCACAACAGTGCTCATCACACAGATGAACTTTGGATAAGCATTGAACACCACGGCATGGCCATAGCACTAGGCAAAAATCAGGGAGAAGATAGCAGTCCTTTTTTAACTGTCAGTTTCTCTGAAGAAACCACCTTTTCTCTTTTGTCAGCACATCACATCTGGGACTTTCCTGGGTAAATATGGAAGTTCAGAGGGCTGTTACCCCTTATCTTAGTTTGATTCTCCCAGCTTAATTGTATTTTATTTGCTACCTTTGTTCCTTACCCCAATAAACATGTGTTTCTTTGGTCTATGGGCAAGACAGCAGTGGAATGCTCTGGATGATAACACAGCTAATCAAATCAAATGCTAGGTGATCCTGAAATAATATCCTTTACCAAAAGAAGACAAACAAATGAATGCACATATAAACATGATGCAACATTTGGGCTACAGATCAGGAGTTACATATTTCAATATAATTTAAAATCTGGCTTCCAGAATGTCTTTAAAGATAAATTTCATTGTTTTACTCCATGCTGTGTAAAACCTTAGGAGAACAGCTTCTGTTTCAAAGAATTGAGACAACTTGGAGAATTTGGGACATAAAGGAATGTGGGATTTCTGTGTCTTTCTCCACTCTCATTTTTCCCTTGCCATCTCCTGGATATAGAACACTGATGCTGGTTCACCCAATCACCACCCATGACATACATACCTGTGTTTCCTTGCATCAATGACCTTGTTTTCAAACCTCAACAGCAGTTCAAATGCAGATTTGGCCATGAAACAGTGAGAGATATGAACCAAGAATGAAATTTTCTTGGCTGATCTAAGTGGTTCTGGGGGCACACGCATATACTGAAATAGCCCAGATTAATTTAATTTTCCCAGGACTGTGTGTAAGAGTGAGAAAACATCTCATTGCTGTGCACTAGCCATATATGCCGCATCTGAGTTCCTGTGCAAAGGAGGGCTTATGTATTTCATCTCTACCCAATGCAAAACTGGATTTGCAATCCTTGCATTCAAACAATTGTCCAGTCTTTAAATGTATGGAGGTCTTGAGGTGCTTGGTGTTCATCACCACTGGCCACAAAAACGTTAAGCCTTTCACCTTTACAGATTACTATTTACTGACTACCTAAGGCTAATGGTAGGAGTCTTTTGCTAATGTATGCCGTGATATCACACAGAAATATGGATTAAACAAAGAAAGGACCTTTTACATTTACAACATATATCCTGATCTCCATTGATCTTATTTGAATTTTCATGGCAGATCAGTGTGTCATTCAACTAACAATCAAAGGAAATAAATCAGAGTATCGCACACAACAAAAGCCTTACAGGAGGTACCATTAAGTTATCTACAAGGGAGTTTAGACAATTAGAAATAAGCAATATTTCCTTAACAAGAAAGCATGTTCTATGCAGTAGAAGCAGTTCCTCCAGCATCTCCATCTAAGCTCTAAAATAATATTCTTCACAGCTGCCAGCCATGACGGATGGGAGCGTCAGTCATTTTTTAACTACTGTAGCAATACCACAGTTATCTTGATTTACACCAGCTGAGGATCTGAACACAGAGATCTCCAATGATCTGCCAAAAGCTCAAACTTCTTTTGTTCTTCCTTCAAAACATTTTTTTGTGGAAAAGAAAGGCAGTTTCCAGGCATTTTGCCATGGTAATGGCAAGGGTCCAACAGGGAAAAATTCAGGATGTTGTCCTAGGAGTACAATCACACTTTTTTTTTTTACTTTTTTTTATTATTATTATTCCATTAAATGTTGTTTTTGCATGCAGGAATGGCTGCAGTAAGCCTGGGATCAGTTTTGGGAGCACTTGCAACATGTCAGTCTTTGCATCTGATTACTCACAGAGTAGGAATGTATTATATAACTCCTGTCTTTGTCTGAAATCTTTCAGTCCTCTGATTACTTAGTGAAGGCTCTCAGATGTCCTTTCCCTTCTCCATTTGCAATTTCTCTTACCCTTGGACTTCTCCAGTGCAGCTCCCTGCTTTCCAGAGGGAGAGAAACAGACAGAGACTCTTTTGGAAGCTGTCAGCCTGTCTTTCTCTCAGGGATGGAGAGGTTGCTCTTAAGCAGAGAACTAATAGTCTTCAGCTGCAAGTTGATTATCTTTTCCAGCAGTAATATTCATCAGGAAATGAATACAGGTAAAATCAGAATAAAATCCGCTCCTGAAAGAGAAGCCTTCTATCAACACATAATCTGTGGCCTCAGTGAAACAAACTCTGTTCCCCAAAGGACAACCAGCCAAACCACAGCACTGTTCATAAGCATGGATTTCAACACACAGGCTTGTTCCTTGTGCAATTCTTAATGTTACTGTAAATTAGCATATGATAATGCTATTTCTCTTATTAGACACTTGGTATGTTTTGCCCCGTAGCTGCGATTATGGAAAGAAAAGGAGGATAAGCTTAAAGCCTGTTTTTTCCTCAACTAGGTTAACGCAAACACAGCCCAAGTAAGTGCTTAAAAACAAGCCATTTTAGAGTAGGCATAATATTCCATGCCTGTTATTAAAATACTCGAGCTCATGCTGAACAGATTAATAGGGCTGAACCAGCAAGAAAGAAATCTCATAATGCACTTCTTTGCAGGGATTCCACATCCACGTCGCATTCTTCATCAAGGCAGGTGAAGAAATTACTTTGCTACAATGCCTTTGTTAAGGCACAGATCTCATTTTGCATGGTGTGTATTTAATAGACATTCACTTGTTTCGAGCATCCAGATACACGTATGTGTGCAAAAGGAGGACGACTATTGGAACAATACGTGGCTACTTATCGGTGTGTCTATGAGTAGCATTTTCTGTCCAAACCAGCATCCTACTTGGTACCATAAATGCAGTGCAGATTGCTGATGACTGACAGTTACTAGCATCCTGGGGCTGCTGGGTGGCAAAAGCATTAATTCAGCTGATGTGAGATTGAGGGTAATATTCAAACTCACCTGTCTGCGGGGGCTGGGAGCCCATCATTCCTGAAAAAAGACATTTTGTCTATCTGTACCTCATATATCACCACCACAGTTGGAGCTCGTGTTTGCTACTTTGGCAAGCCTTTTCTTTGTTCTGTATCCAGATCTTGCTACTGCTGTCATGCTAGTAACTTGCATGATCACCCAAGACAGTGAAAATAAATATAATTTAATATCTCCTCAGGAGATTATTACAGAACTATTATGCTTGAAATTAGGAACAATGATACATTTTCCATCAGGAGCATACAATGAAAAGCAAAGACTTGTCAGCAAAGCCAATTTCAGATGAAGCATACTAATGCTGAGCTGGAAAAGGCCTTCTTATCAGCAATCATTTTGTGTGGGTAGTGAGATATTCCAGCCAGCCAGCCATATATCATGAACATCAATTACCACACACGCACACGCAAACAGACACACACATGGACACACACACACACACAAACACTGAGCTGATTTGCTAATTGTCTGATAAAATCTGTGTAGTTCACAACCAAGTGATTTCAGTAGCTGCCAAAAAGAAAAATCTTGCCATGGTGAGATATTTCAGCAGAAAAACAGAACATTAGCAGAAAGCAGGATTCGGCTCCAAAAAAAAAAAAAAAAAAAAAACAAAAAAAAACCACACAAGCAGTTCCAAAAGCCCTTGCTTTGGATGAAATCTGCACAGTCCCCTGAAGCAAAATGCACCACAAGGCTGCAGTTGGAGAAGCTGCAGATCAAGCTTGAGCAAAGCATGGAAGATGGTAAGGCTGATCTCCACAGGACTTGCCTTTAATATTCTTAGAACCATCCCTTCCTGGTATATTGAAACACATATAAAGGTGACTCTGTCAGGCTCTTGATATGTAATATACATATATCTTGGAGTCCTACCAGATTTCCTGGTTGGCTCTAGCTTTATTCAGACAATTCATTCAAAGACTGGAATATATTTTGTCGGCAACTTGCATGGAAGTCTCTCTTCTAATTCAGATTTGTTTTTTATTATCAGACAAGTATTTCTTACTCCAGTGACAATAGCAAAGTGGGAGGCATCTGTGTTCAGTTCTGTGTGAGGGCTAGGGAAGGAAGAGGAGTGCTAACTGATCTAGCTACCAAACTGCTCATGGTGAGCATGGAATGGCACACCTGCACAGAGACATTACAACCACAGTGAGGAACAGTTCTACCACCAGCTCCAGGTTTCTAGGTACACCCTTAGCTCTAGCATCCCATGCTGCAAATTGAGCACTGCAACATGAAACAGTCAGCACCAGTCCCTCTGCAACCTGCATGTAATTTGCAGAAGAGATTGCAGTATTTACTTGATGCAGGTTTTCTTTGTAGCTGTGTGCACCTACATGCACAACATTCCCAGACCTGTTTGCCCCACTATATCTGTTTCGCTCCCCAGTGACTGAGGTCATCTCTTCCTTTCCTGGTGCAGGAGAATACTACAAGTTTTTCTTCAGTTCCTGCGCACACAAACAACTGGTTCCATTTTAATTCTCTACCTTACTGCTAGGGTGGCCTGACAATTTTGTTTTTTTCTAAAATGCAGCTAAAAAAATAAATAAGTCAGATTATAAGAAATAATGTCTCTTATACTTGTCAGACTGACACATCGTGCTCCACATTGTGACACATCCCACCCAGTTCCATCAGTCCACTTCACATCAGCATTGTCATTCAATGGGTTGTGACTGATAAGAATAGATAAGAGGCTGGGAAATTTCCAAATTCAAGATCTCCTTTTCCCTTAAAAATAAAGCTGTGTAACAAGAGGCTTCATTTGGATGGTGGTCTGCTTTCTCTTCATCTTGGTGAAGACAATCACACAACGTAGTGTGAACTGAGCCATAGCTCACAGTCTCCTTGTCTCTCCTGGTACATGTATCAGATTCAGACCACTTTTGCATAGCGTCAGGTATTCCACAAACTCATCTTGTTTGCAAGTTTAATCCTCATCAATACTGCTATCCTCCACACTTCACCTCACCCTCTGAAAAGAAACATAAATGAATGATATTTATAGCCCAGGATGCTTTCAAGTTTTCGAACAAGATGGGGCTTCCACTGCCCTGCCATACTCCATGAGCATCCTCCACCCTCTCTGCTACTTTAGAAACACATTTCAAAGCCTGTTTGGATTGCTTGGCTCATTTCTGTGCAAGCAAGAGATGCAGGAGTCAGCTGTAAGTACTGTAGATTTTTCTACATGCAATGACTTCAGTCTAGACTTAAAAACACTACATGTGTGTCCAAGGTACTGATTATTATTCATAGCTGCCTGGACAGCAGTCCAACACCTGTTCACTTGGATATTAGGAAAAACTTCTCACAAAGAGTGGTGATTTATTGGGATGGGATGCCCAGGCAGGTGGCGGAGTCACTGTCCCTGGAGGTGTTCAAGAATCATGTGGATGTGGCACTGAGGGATGTGGTTAGAGGGCATGGTGGGAATGAGCTGATGGTTGGACTTGACAATCTTAGTGGTCTTTTCCAGCTCTACTGATTCTAAGATTCTATTCTATGATCCTAAGATCCCTGAGAGTCTTCTCTTCCAGTTGGGTTTCTGTCTTATACTGTGATAGCAAATAAGCATACACCCATACCACAACACACCAGGATGTTTTTCTAAGACAAGCTCTCTCTCAAACCTCAGAAGACGTTTCCAGAGGTTTTCCCCAACTTGTGGAGATCTTACATCTTTCTTTCTAAAGATCCTAATCCCTGCACTGAGAAAAGTAAAAAGTTGGAAATGTGCCATTACCTGGGCAGGCAGGAATATCAGAGACCCTCAGGCAGAACATGACCAGAGGCACTGCTCAGATCTGTGGTGGTTGACTTGCTGCCAGTGGACTTTATACTGCCCTTTTCTTCATGAAAACTTGCTCTCCAGGTGGTGATGAACTGACTGAACTGAAATGGAAATGCATTAACCAGAAAACACTAACCCAGCCAAACTTATTCAGGTTACCAGTATGAATCTTCTCAACACAATGATGATGACAAACCATCATTGCACAAAGCAAATTTCATGGTTTCCATCTTCTTAATGGTCAGATGTCCACATCACAGAAATAGCCTGTGCTAATTGGCACTTACCTCAGCAGAGAGCCCAATGATTAGAAAGACATGGAGAATGAACTCCAAGCTTGAGATGTTACCTCTAGGTCAGAGATGAGCAAAAATTGGCAAGGCAAGAGAAACAGCCACTTCCTCTACCTGCTCTGCTGATGAATAAAGGATTTTATACTCCAAAACTGTCAATCTGGCTTTTTTACCCCCAGCAGCACGAGTTTCCCTAATAAATAGAAATTAAATTTGCTCAAATTTCAAGCTGTAGGGAAAGAAGGTTGGCTCTATTTTAATGGCCTCTTTATAAAGGAGGGAGAAGAATAATGGATAGTCTCTGTGTTACCACGTTAACAAGCTTCCATTGCTGATAATGGACACCCTAATACACTGTGGAGAACAAAGTGTATCAGGTCTGCACACACTGGGCAGGTAGAGGGCTGGCAAACTGAAACCTTCCATTTATTTTGCATCTTTTCTTAACTATTTCTACTTGTATTTCCAAGAAACTTTTTCAAAGGCAGAAGACAAAAATGACAACTTACGTAGAGAGAGATGAAGAACAGCATCAGACACAAATGTAAGGCATTGTAAAGAACAAATGAGTTGCTGAATTCTTATAGAAGAGCAAATGCAGGCTCCATGGATCAGAAACAAGAATGAACCTATAAGATGGGAAGCATCTTAGTTTCTGATTGCCTCCAACAAACGAAATCTTGGAGAAATTATTGAAAGGAGGTTCTTTAGAAATGGTATGCAGAAACTAGAAATGGGAAAGGGAAGACTGAAGCAGATGACAAACAGCAATGCATTTCATATGCAATCAGTCCTCTTACTGAACCTTTTTTCACCACAAGGTATTCATCCTTAACTTTTGACATAGCAGCAATATCACCTCTGAATCTTCTGTTCTGCTGCAATACCCACTGAGCCCAGTTGTCATACTGTAATCATAACCTAACAGAGGAAGAAAATTAGGAGGTTTTGATCAGTGGAGAATCAGAGTCCCAGGAGGAACAAACAGTATTGAATGCTCCAAGAAATACAGCCATGCAGAAGAAAGTTATTAATTGGCAATGACAGAGAGTGGACGTTCATTGCAGGAAGTTTAGGGATTATCAGCAACCAGCTCAAACTAAATATATGTCACGTAAGTACCAGGAAAAAGGGACAGATTTGCATCCAGCAATGTGGCCAACATTGTACAGTACAAGTGGGTTGGTGGCAACATTGTAAGGTAACTTCAGTAACTAAAAATGAAGGTTGGTCTATTATGGATATGTGTTTAGCAGTGGGATGAAAAGGTTTAGGTATGTGAGTTGATTAAGCATTTGTAATTGAAACACAGGTGTAGGACTGGAATGTATCCCAATTCTGAATAAAATAGCAACATCTTCCACTGCAAACCTAATGTGTGTACTTGTAAGCACGCTCTAATCCCCCTTCCCCCCCCCCCAGAAAACAAACAAACAAACAAACAAAAGAAATCCCACTAGTTAAATTCTTCTCCTTTGAGCGGCGTAGTCATTCAGGGGCAGCATTTGTCTTGGAGACATCTTCTCTTGCACAGTTGCTGGCAGAGCCGTGCATCAGCAAACCTATAAGCAATTCTACTGTGGCTATATACATATTAACTAAAATGAATTAACACTACTAGATTCTTTAACAAATAAAAAGCCAATATTAAAACTGGCAATCTAAGCATAACTTGATGGTGTATGGAGAACTTCCATGGTGTTACAAGCTGACAGAGCAAATCAGATCTCAAATTCTCTCTAAAGCCGCAGTGTATTCAAAGCTAAATAAGAAAAGTTTGTTTCCCTAGAAATAACATATTAAGTACTTCTTTTTTTAACTCAGATCAACATTTCCCTTTCAATTTGTCTTTCAGAAAAAAAGAAAACTGAAAATATATCTTACCAATGAAGGAAAAACTTTCTTAGTTTCTGAGAAATTAAGTATTAAGTGTTGATGTTTCTTCAAGAAAACAAAAAATTAGTCTGACTGAAATTCCATTCTCTGACCAAAAAAAAAAAAAAAAAAAAGTTATACAAAAACATTTTGATCAACTCAAATTATGTTCTATCTAATCTCTACATACTTGATTGTGCCATCTGCTTTATTGGGGCGACTCTTCAAGAACAAATTTAGCCAAACAAACAAGAATGGGTGCTGCTTATTCATAAGAGGTTTAGAGTAAGCTTCACAGAAGCATATTTAGCTATTGCCAAAAAGCCAAGTAGTGCTTTGAGGAATGAAATTATACCCATTGCAGCAGAGTAGGAAAAGAAGGTTTGCCCCTGGGGCAGATGCAAAGGAGATGAACCTCGGCCTTTTTTCTTTGGAAGAAAAACACTGCTCAGTTTACAAGCTAGCAAGTGCTACAGAAGGGAGGAGAGAAGAGGCATGGGGGAAATAGGGGGCTGGAGAAAGAAAGAAAACAGAAAAGCCAAATACAAGGGGAAAATTCACCTTCCTCACCAGTCATTGTCCATGATCCAAGAAAAGGCAATAGAAATACTAAGCCTGTACTGTTCTCCTATCCTGCATAAGATGTTTTCAGGTTTTTGCTCTTCCAGCTACTTTGCTGCTGCATCCTTCACTCACCTAATCCTCCCCTGGAGCTTTGCAGGGCAGAAGAGACCTGCTCGGGCCAGCTTGGAGACCAAAGGAGCTGCCTTTGATTTATGCAGTATACTTTCTTCCTAAATTATTATTCTGTTCATCATGCCATGAGGATGCCCCAGTTAGAAGAATGTGCCTGGAAAGATCACTGGCTGGTTAGGACATTATGGCTGGTGCTCCACAATGCAGCCATTCAAACCCTCTCAGTGACAGCACAGAGAAAGCCTGGATTTTCTGATCTAAACACTCAAACCTTTCTATGCTCAAGTTAAAGGAGTGCCTGCTAGCTTTGAAGAGATGGGAAGGCTGTGAGGAACAGAGCTGTCTAAAAATTTCCTCCACTCAGCTTAAAATGATCTTCTGCATCGGTGAAGCTGGGGCCAGACCATGAGAGAGGAGAAAGGTCTGCACTGAAGACATGGTGTGACACCAGCAGAAAACAGCAGAGGATCTGGCCCAGTAGTAAGAAAACACTGTTGGTGCATTTAAGGGGTAACTCCTGAGCATCATAGCAAAGCCACAACTTACGTGGTGTTATGGTCATTTTTAAAGAAATGCCAAAATTTGCCCACCTCTACCATACAAGTCCATTCAGACTTGGTCCAGCAGCTTAACATTACGGATCCACTTACCAAGCTAACTTTGACGGAAGCCATTCCATCTCCTTCTAAGCTTTGGTCTGTGAAGGAGTTTGTTGTTAAGAAAGCCAGCTACGCTACAATTTCATAATAATCACCACATTTCCACAGGTAACAGCAATTCTACTGTGTTTGTTAGTAGGACAGTATTTTCACTGCACACACACACACAAAAATAGATGTGGATAGAGCTGTGGAAGAAGTTATCTTTCTCTCTGGTAGAATATTAGGAGATTAGTCTTTTTCTACCACAACCATACCTACCCAAAGCCTCAGGATGGTTAGCAATTTTTTACATTAGGAAAGCTTGTAAAATGTGAGAATAAAATATTTTTCTGTTTATTTTGAAATGTTATTAAAAACAAACAAGCAAACCATCAAGCTGGCCACGTTTGTCAAGTTGCTGGAGACCAGTTAGATGAATGCGAGTCACTGGAAACAGTTGAGTAAATATTTAAGAAGATCAAATGGAGGGACATTTGGTACAGCACAGCTTGCTGAAAGATTGCAAAGATACCAGCATGTTTCAGGAGAGGCAGGTCATGCCTCAGAAAATTGCTGGAATTCTTTGAATGTGCTGTATTGCCACCAGGACAGACAAGGGAAATAGAGTGGACTTCATTTTTCAAAGTATTTGACAAAGTTCCTTGCTTGAGGTTAATGACCTAAGGAGCCAAGGCACAGAACAGAAGAAAAGTTGCTGGAGTGAAAATTGACTTCAGGGCAAAAACCACAAGGAAACTGTAAATATAATTTGTGGGGTGGGAAAAAAGTTACTGCTGCTTTAGCAGGTGAAAAAATGTAGTGGCCTTGCTAGTTGATTTTTGTTGTAATAGTCTTCAATTAAAAAAACAAAACAAAACAAAACAAGCTTATCTTAATCTAAGCGCTCATTTAAATGGTACTGGCTTCATAGCCTGAAGTCTGCAGAACTGTTATTCTATTCACTTTGATTATTGTGCCCAGTTTTTGGCCCCCCACTACAAGAAAGTCATTGAACCACTGGTGTGCATTCAGGGAAGGGCAACAAAATTATGGGGAGCAGCTGAGAGAGCTGGGATTGTTCAGTTTGGGGAAGGAGACGCTCAGGGGGGATCTCACAACACTCTACAACTGCTGGAAAGGAGGTTGTAGTGAGCTGGGAGTCAGCCTCTATTCCCAGGACTAAAACTAGCAATAGGACTAGAAGGGAATGGCCTCAAGCTGCACCAGGGGAGATTCAGGTAGGACATTAAGAAATTCTGCTTCTCCAAGAAAGTGGTTGGGTGCTAGAACAGGCTGCCCAGAGAGGTGGTGGAGTCGTTGTCCCTGGAGGTGCTCAAAAAACATTAGGATGTTGCACAGAGGGACATGGTTCAGTGGGTAATACTGGTGATAGGTGGACGGTTGGACTGGATGATCTTGTAGATCTTTTTCAACATTGGTGATTCTATGATTCTATTCCTCAGGACAGGTGGCACCTCCGTACCTCTGTACTGTGGGGTCCCTCCCAGACACTCATTACTGTGGTGGGTATGAGAGACCTAAGTAGGCTTCCCAGGCCTACTTAGCCTTACCCTCCCCACTCCATATACCATCAGGGGGCCAGTACCAGATTCTGCTCAGATCAGAGCCTGGGAGCACTGCATGATAGCCCTGCCTAGATATGTCCTACAAGACATTCACAGTGCAGTACCTACAGTCTAAAGCCCAAGATCTTTCAAGCCATGCCACAAGACAGGAAAAAAAAAAAAAAAAAAGCCATTTAGGTGGGCTTGCTCCTTGATATGTTTGTTTTTTAGCATGTAAGTTCATGCTGAAAAATGGTTGTTCTCAAGTGGTTTGTATCCCAATTAGAAAATATACATATATTAAATAATAATGTTTTCACTACTCTCGATGTGAAGAAACAAGCAATACATGGATGTTCTTCTTCAGAAGAAGTGTGGAAGGTACAAAGCTATATGAAGCATAAGAGAAAAGAAAGCCTAGAGATAAATTCCATTCAAACCATAGGGGAATGTATTGAATACTACAATGCCCATCTCTAAATGATAGAATCACAGAATCACAAGATTGGAAAGGACCTACGTGATCATCCAGTCCAAGTGCCAAGTTATCACCTGTATTTCCCATTAAACCATGTCCTTCAGTGCAACATTAAAAAATGTTTTTTAATGCCTCCAGGGATGATGACTCTGCCATCTCCCTGGGCAGTCCATTCTAGTGCCTGACCACTTCCCTAAAATAGCTTATAACAGATGAATTATATATTTTAGTGACTTTAAGCAGAAGATGACTGGAAAGCCTGCTGTCACAGAAAGCTGCTGAGCCCAACTGTGTGCTTATAAAGGTAATTTCCAACACCGCTTGCTGATAAAATGATTATATAATTTATAACATATTGTTATTTGGGCCTGTAACATCATGTATTAATGATTTATTAACCATCTGTAATTATTCATAAATGGACTGTGAATACAGTGGGTGCTTATTAGGCATGAATTTAACAAAGTTGCATGAAAAACTATGCTCAGTTCCCCAATTCTGTCACTTAAAAGTGTTTGAACGTTTGAAACTGTTGTCCTGACTCTATGACAAAAACCAGGGACATAGAGAATGCAGAATGAGGTCTTTGGTGCAGAAAGATATCTGTTCCTTTCAACTAACCGTGTAGATAATATGTGGAAGGATTTAAAGCACCTGCAGTATGTGTACTGGTAAATTGTAAGTAACCTTAGTCCAGGTACACAGCGTATAAACAGAATCATGTATTGAATAAAAAGCATCAATATTTGCTGAAAAGGCAACGTGAGGCTTTATAGTGCAGGAGAGAGATTTGGGAGCACTTGAAGAAAAATCCCTCGAGCCTTCAGCCCTATATACAGTGCTGTAAGGCTGCAGTGAACAAAGCAAATGTGATTCTGTGTTATAGTGCAGGAGCACAATATAAATCAAGGAAGGTGGTAGCAGTGTAAATGTTATATTTATAATGGAAATGCTGATACAACCCCTAACTTACAGAGGTGCAGGCAGGAGCTGCCATAATATGGCTGGATATCATTTAAGCAGTGTTTGCAGAACTGATCAGTGTATCTCAGAAGGAACACCCTGTACTTGCTCTTGAAGATGCAAACTGCTGGCTATGAATCAGCCAGAATGACTAAATACACACCGCACAAACCTAACCTGGAGAGAAAAAAAAAATCTATTCTGACACTGTGTTTGTTCTTTACATTTCAAAAGCTGAAGGAAGCAATCAAATCCATGGTACTTTCTCCTTCTTCACTAAATTTTATTAAAAAACTCAATTGGTTCAGGATTTATTGATCAGTATTGACAGTGAAGTTCACAAATTCATATAAAAACCATCTTGTTACAAGTCCATTTAAAGAACCCATGGTTCAGGATTCACACAAACACACACAAATCTTTCCACAGAACATTGAAAGAAAAAAAAAAAAAAAAGGAAAAAAAAAAGGAGGAAATAACTTTTGAGACTATACAGCACAAATCATTTATCTTTGGCATCATGTGTGATTTGTCAGATGGAACCACAAATCCTTATTTTAATTTTTTGTAGGAGATGCTGCAAGATGGAACCAATATATATATATACAGAAACTACCAAGAGAAGATGGCTGAGCAGAACTGAGCTTACCAGTGCTGCTTTGGAAGTTGTATGAGCTGTGGTAAAGTTTGTTCCAAGTGGAAATATTAAGTAAAAAATAAAAAAATTAAAAAATTAAAAAAAAATTACTAAATGAACAGCAAAGCATTTTTATCTTAAAATCTTACATTTTCTGTATCATGTGAAAGAGGTAAGCGCTTCCACATAAAATCCTTGTGCTAAGTGAGGAAATCAAGTCACTAAAAATCAAACCTCTTAAAAAGAATGTAGAAGCCTAAAAAAGAATTGAGAAAGAAAAGAGAAAAAAAAGAAAAGAAAAGAAAAGAAAAGAAAAGAAAAGAAAAGAAAAGAATCCAGTCATATTTTTCAATGCATTTAGGCACCAAATTTCACAGGACTCAAACAGCTGGGGGGCTTCAGAAGCACCTTGAAGTGCCTAACATCCACATAAATATAAGTGTAGCCCTAAGTTACTGATCCAAGATCACACAGCAGTCAAAAGATGAGCAGGGAATACAACTCTGAGCTCTCTCCACTAATCACAATGGGACAGTCTTGCCAACAAACAGATAATAGACAGAGAGGATCTAAAAGTTACCATGGAGAGAAGAGCATTAAAACAAAACAGCTCTGAATGTGAGGGACACACTCTACAGCTTGTGCGTTGCATGAGAGACTGACAGAAAGAGAAAAGGACCACACCAAGCCATAGCATGCAGCTTTCTGGGGCCCACACTATTAATTCAGTCCTGATGAGAGTTTAGAGAAACTGGCCACCACCTGGAGCAGCCATTTCAGCAGTCAGTGGCCTTCTGCAGGTCACCACAAAACTATGCAGGATATAGGGGTGCAAGGAATGTTTAAAATTCCAGCACAGAAACTACCCTGTGATAGCAGATTACTCATGCCACTCACACTGCTTGGTTGCACAGCCTCCTGAATGTGCACACAGGAGTATCTCATGTTCCCAGGCAGCTTTGCCAGTGCAGGGCAAAGAAAAGCATTACTGTACTTTTCCTAAGTATGTTAATAAAGGGCAGCAGTCAAGACAGCCTCACCAACTGGCTGAGCTAACAGTAGGCTAACAATAAAGTAAACAGTGACATAGAAGTTCTTACAAAAACAAGGATTTGACAAGATACTCCTATGAAATCATAAGAAGAAAAAAGGGAAGAAAAGGAAACCGAGCGTAAAAGAGTGATGAGCTCTGAAGATCACTCTCATTCCCATTCTTTTTACTGTTTTTCTTCACCAAAATCAGGAGTAAATTCCATTGATGCATCTTGACCACCAGCTGCCCTACCTGTTTCACAAGAAGGTGAAATTTCTTTTGCACTTCAAGAGACAAAGCAGTAAGTTCAGGCGGTGATGAGTTTCCCTTGTGAGCTGAATTAGCATAACATGGGCCCCAGCAAATTGTATGCCATTATGTTGGGACCCCAAGCATAAAAAGGAAATATATCTGTTGGAGAAGGTGCAGAGGAGGGCCATGAAGACAATCAGAGGGCTGGAGCACCTCTCCTATGAAGGAGATGGGGTTGTCCACCTGGAAAAGAGAAGGCTCTGAGGAGATGGCCTTTCAGTCCCTAGAAAGACCTACAGGAAAGATGGGACTGGATTCATTATTAGGAAGCATAGTGATACAACAAAAGAGATTTAGATTAGATAATACAATATTTTTTACTCAAAGGATGATGAGGCACTGGCACAAGCTGCCCAGAGAAGCTGCGGACACCCTTTCACTGGAGGTGTTCAAGGCCAGGTTGGACGGGGCTTTGAATCATAGATTCATAGAATCATGGAATCACTCACATTGGAAAAGACCTTAAAGACCATCGAGTCCAAGCACAACCTAACCACACGACCCTACCTCTAACAACCCTCTGCTAAATCATGTCCCTGAGCACCACATCCCAATGGTTTTTAAATACATCCAGGGATGGTGACTCAACCACCTCCCTGGGGAGCCTATTCCAGTGCTTAACAACCTTTTCTGTAAAGAAGTGTTTCCTGCTGTCCAACCTAAACTTACCCTGATGCAACTTGAGGCCATTTCCCCTTGTCCTGTCACCACTGAGAAGAGACCAGCCCCGTTCTCGCTATAAGCACCTTTCAGAAATTTGAAGAAAGCAATGAGGTCTCCCCTCAGCCTTCTTTTCCCCAGACTGAACAGCTCCAGTTCCTTCAGTCCCTCCTCATAGGGCATATTCTCCAAACCCTCCACAAGCCTTGTTGGCTTTCTTTGGAACTGCTCCAGCACCTTAACGTCCTTTCTGTACTGAGGTGCCCAAAACTCAACTCAGTACTCAAGGTGGGACCTCACCAGTGCTGAGTACAGGCTCAGGATGACTTCCCTAGTCCTGCTCACCACACCATTCCTGATACAAGCCAGGATGCCATTGGCCTTCTTGGCCACCTGGGCACACTGCTGACTGTCCATCAGTACACCAAGGTCCCTTTCTGTCAGGCAGCTTTCTAGCCACTCCTCCCCAAACCTGCAGGGTTGCCTGGGATTGTTGTGACCAAAATGCAGGACCTGACACTTGGCCCAATTGAAACTCATGCAATTGCCTTGGCCCATCAATCCAGTCTATCCAGGTCCCTCCGTAGTGCATTTCTCCCCTCAGGCAGATCAACACTCCTTCCCAACTTGGTGTCGTCTGCAAGCTTCCTGAGGGTACACTCAATCCCCTCATCAAGATCATTAATAAAAATGATAAATAGAAGCAGCCCCAGTACCAAGCCCTGGGGGACACCACTTGTGACTGGCCGCCAACTGGACTTCACTCCATTGACCACAAGTCTTTGGGCCCAGCCATCCAGCCAATGTTTCACCTAGCAGGGTGTACATCCAACCAAACCATGGGCAGCCAGCTTCTCCACGAGAATGTTGTGAGGGACAGTGTCAAAGGCCTTACTGAAGTCCAGGTAGACCACATCGACATCCTTACCCTCATCCACGAAGCGGGTCACCTTGTCATAGAATGAAATCAGGTTTGTCAGACAGGATCTACTATTCATAAACCCAAGCAGACTGGGCCTGATCTCCTGGTTGACCTTTAACTGGTCCATGATGGCTCCTGAGATTATCCATTCCATAACCTTCCTAAGACTGATAGGTCTTTAGCTACCAGGATCATCTTTCTGGCCCATTTTGAAGATGGGTGTCACATTTGCAGTCTCCAGCCTGCCGGGACATGCCCAGTCCAACAGGACTGCTGAAGAATGAGAGTGGTTTGGCAACCACTCCACCAACTTCCTCAGCACTCTAGGGTGCAATCCATCCAGTCCCATGGACTTGTGAGCACCCAGCTTTTTAGAGCAGGTACAAAACCACCTCATCATGGATCATGCAGGGCCTATTCTGTTCCCCATCCCGATTTACCAGCACAGGGGTCTGTGTCCCAGGGAGGTTGGAATTAAATGGTCTTCAACCCAAGTCATTCTATATTTCTGTGGATCTTATGAATACTGTCTGTTGCAGTGTTTTTCTTTTCCCAGTGAACCTTGAATCTTATAGGAAATGCATAAATTCTTGAAAGAAAGGATTGAAACCACCTAAATTTCTATTAAAAAAAGATGGAAGAAATGCATAGAACTCCTTTGCTATGGAGTAAATAGAAAATCAAAGACAACCACCTATCACTGACATTCTTCCCTGGTTTTGCCTTTGACTGAAAACACCTGAGTTTTCAGCGCAGGAATTTATCAGGAAGACTTTCCCATCTTCCTTTTCTTGACAGCCAAATGTGATCTGGTTTATTTCCAAAAACTCTGCAGCAAGTCCAAATCTCAACATAGGAAGAAAAAGCACACATAAGAATTAGTGGCCTCGTCTACTGCTTAAAGGTCTATTAGAAACAGATCTCCAAAGTCAGAGAGAAGGTTTACCACATCATCTAAAGAAACCTTTAAGCTTCCATACATTAATAGCCACTGGGCTTACACTCATGCCTTCAGTTATACGCCTGCTTGTGCTTGGTACCAAAGCAGTGCCCAGGGCATTATGGTGAGACAGTTCAACTTTCTGAAGACATCATAGAAGAACACAGGTATCACAGAAAATTTTCCATTAAAATTGATTTGCCTGTTCTTTTACATTGAAGGTGTTTATGACATCAGTGACTCACAAGAAAATGCAGACTACGGTGGTGATAAAACTCACAAAACAGTAAACCTTGTATTAACAAACAGAAATGGTGATAAATACTGTGCTTAAGCAGCATCTGGAGGAATTAAGAAGTAGGGATATCAGAGATTCACATCTCAGAGTCACTTGAGCTTTAACACAACCTGACAGGAACTGCAAATGTGGACTTCCTTCCAATATTCTCTGAGCTAGTCTTGATCTTCACGAAGCTAGCAGTTAGTACCGTGGATTGCAGCTCAGCCTTTTGTATAAAAATTCATGAGGCAGTATCTATTTCAACTGTGCTATACAGCAGTAAAGGGGAGGGAAAAAAAAGTTTAGCCCTGCAACTCAGATAGGGTTCATTTTGAGCCATGATTGCAAACCAGCCGTGGAAATTACAGATGCTACTTGGTTCACTATTATTTTGCAGCATCTCCAGTAATCTTCAGTGATCATTTATAACAGCATGTCTGATGACTTTCAAAACATAACTGGAAAGGATACTTCTTTGGAGGGTATGGCTACTCAAAGGAGAAATCGATCTTTGCTGCTCAGGGAGTCAACTTTATACCACTGCTATCAGACAGTGAGAAATTTCAACACAGAGAAATAGGGTTGGGGGTGCTCCAAGCCATTTCACCTTACTGTATCCCATGAAGTGTAGCAAGATAGATCATTCTGTTTTGTTCTATTGAAAGGTAAATGTAAAATTGAACCAAGTTCAAAAGCACACCTAACCAATTGCTCGCCAGTGGGAGAAGCAAACAGGCTGCTGAGCAAAGAATCTCAACAAGGCCTCTACCATGGTTCTCCACTGGAATGCAGGTTATCCTTGCATTTCAAAGCATCTCACTGACTCCCAGAGATGAAGGAGACAATGTAAGGGTTGTCTTCTGGTGTCCACATGCCTGTTGCTGGACCCCAGTCAGCTAAAGCAGTAGAATAGAAAAACTGAAGTATATCAACAGTTCAAGCTTCTCAGAGACCATATTTTTGTTGCGTTTAAAGCACAGATGCAATGGGATTCTGCTCAGCAGCAAGGGCTGTCAGGCCCTCTTGTAATAATGCCAGATATTCACATGTGAATCATATCGTAATTGCATAGACAGATATAGATTTTTCCTCAGAAACACAAAGTTCTTGAAAACCCTGGCAAACTGGACTTGTTACTAAGCAATGACAACAGTTATACTAAAGTTCTGACTGTTTTATGGATATACAAAAATAGATAGAGTGGTCTTTTCTCCATTCCATGTCCAATATGAGTGTCATATGAGCCATTATATCACACAACTACAGGCACAGTCAAGAGGCCCCAGACTGAACAAGAATGCAGAACTATCTCCTTACACTTTCAAGACAGATTTGAAGAAAATAGCAACAACGGCAAAAACAAACAAACAAACAAAAACACCCCAAACATGCTAAACAGGCAATTAAAATGAAGGAAACAGGAAGGCATTTTGTTAAAATAATGTGGTTGCTGTGATAATTGAGCATTCATATTAGTTCTGCAATTCTCTAACTGCATATAAAATGAAACTATCCTGACATTCAGATGTGCAGTTACACCACTCTGAAGCCCATTCAGCAAAGAGGATGGGCCTACTACCTTCAGTTTCCATCCTAACTCAGCAGCCAAACACACTGTGCCCACCCACCACACACCTTGCTGAGATTTGCTTCTTTGCTCTGGATCGCAAACTTGCTCTATGTCACAGACTGGCCAGGTTTGTCTTTCTTTACTGTTTAGCTCATTGTACACCATAATGGTCCTAGCCATTCATGTTCAAGACAAACACATGGTGTGCACACACGTGTATATCTATTTCAAAGAATGTATTAAGTGCAGACCCAGCTAAATTGCAAGTTGCAATTTAATACTAGCAATTAACTGTGCACGTATTTTTGTATCAGTGAACTGCAGCACAAGTGCTGGCAGTTAGATGTCCTTTCATATGGTGGAGTTTAAAAATAACCTCAGGGCACTCTTGTGATGGCAAATGCTTGCACAAGGTATTATTAGAGCAGTTATTGACACAAGCTATAGAGAAAATCTGCACCATGACAGATAATGGAAGCATCTGGGAAGTAAAAGGGAGGAAGAGATAGAAAACATAACCGAGGTGGACTTGGATGATGTCTGCAGGCGGGAGAATATTTTTGTTGATTATCTGTTTCATTTGTTGAAAAATCAAAAAGAAAAATATGGGAAGGAAATATGACCATGGTGTCACAGCACAGCACAAAATTCATTTTCTTTCTCTGTTTTATCCTAGATAAATAATATTGTATTGTTCGATCTCTTTTCAGTTTCTATGAGGCTTTCCAAGTATAAAGCACCAAACCACAGTCTATTCTCAAGAAATGTAATGTGGGTGAAATACACAGGGCCATGTGCAGAAATTGCCTTCAATTAATCCTAAGCAAAATTCTTTGCTGTTTTGTCCAGGGATCACAGAAAAAAAACAGACCACAGATCTGCCACATACCGATAACTAGCATACAGATGTGAGTTACTTTTCACTGCCTTTTGTCACATTGCAACATCAGCCTTAGTTAGATGGTTAGCTGGTCCTACAGGAACTAAATCTAGGACAAAATAAACAAATAAATAAATAAATAAATGAAAAAAAAAAAAACAGACTCACCTAAGCTAAGTAAATGCCTTGAAGCCCCAAAGCAAAGGTCTTCTGAAACTCCTGAGGCTCCTCCCAGACAGAGTTCAGGAGTTACTACTGGGAGGGTTAGATGCACTTGCAGAACACAAGGTTTGGTAGAAGGAAGGCAGCCTGTGTGGGTCCAAGCCAACAGTGAGCAGCTAGTGTGTGTCAGAACGCACAGCTTCTTCAAGGCAGTTATTCTGCTCACCACAGCAGTTCTGCACCTGTGGTGGATGCATTTCCCAGCAAGCACCAATGGAGAAGGCAGTGCCTTAACTCAGCCCACAGCCATCAAGAGCCTATTTGTGCAAGTGACCGTTGCTGTATTCTGCTTGTCTACTGCACAAGTGTGCACCAGTTCCCACATGGAACATGTGGAAGCATTCATAGGTATATCTGCATATTCTGTTTTCAACAGCTGCAGAAAAGGTCAAATGAAAACTATTTATAGTAGCAGGTACTGCACAGCAACTAATTGTGATGAGTGATGGTTAGGAATGCAGATGGATAAAGCAACTATTTCCTGGTATTATATCCTTGTGCTTAATCATTTCTACTCATTGATTTCTTTCCCTTCTCTTCTGTTTCTGAAAATTCTGCAATCACCTAAGCAAGATGCTTTGGCTCCCAGCTATAGATGCTGAAACTGGTTTCCTCTCCAGGGTGCAGAATCTCAAAACTCCCCAGTCCCCAGAATGCAGTACTTACTCTGTGACAAAATCTGTACATTGACACAAAACTTATGGTACCCAACACTTCCAAAGCGGAGGTGGGCATTTTTCCTGGATCAGTTATGATGGCCAAGAGAAGAGATTATGAGACCAGACATCTTTAAAATATGTCTGTGCTGCAATTGGCAATCTGACTTCAACAGAAGGCTCCTGAAAGCAGCACATCAATGCATCAGAAGGACAGCAGCCCTGATACTAAATAGCTATCCAACAACATTTCCACAGAAGTCAATAAAACCTGGAAATGAAGCAAAGCTATTTGGCTCAACACACACACACACACAAAAAAAAGAAGAAAAAAAAAAAAAGGAGTATGTTTATATGTTTTGCCAAAGCTGTCCTTTTTATCAAGAATCTCGTTACATTTGACATTTTCTTGAAGCCCTAGCACAAGAAGGAATAAAACTTTTTTTTGTTGTTTTCCATTAAAAGAAATCTTTCTAGTTTTGTGGTCCTAGAGAAAAAATAAATAAGTAAATACAAACAAAATGTAATCCTACAGACTCAAGAAACTCGAAACCAAATAAAAAGCATGGTATTCAATTAAAAAAAAAAAAAAGTAGGCAACAATTTTTAAAGTGATGTAGTGATTTTAGATTTTCAATTTATGACTTTGAAGTCCTATCCTGGCAACGTCCCACTAGCTGAACAGAGAACAAGCATCCAGGCATAACAGTATTTATATCCCAACTCCTATTCTTTTTCAAATGATTGCCACAGCTTTGACTCCATCAAAAATGTTATCCATCTGTCTATTACATTTTCCCACAAGTAACTTCATCCAGTCCCTAATCTCCATCTTTCTACATTAAAGTTATTCAGCATGGATGTCCGCAGAGCCAATATATCATTCCTTCTTCACACATCTCCTTAAAACTCACACTGTCCAAGTTGCTGATGCTCTGCCAGATCTCCTTTAAGGATCCACTTATATCTTGTATTTTCCTGTCTCCCACTCATTTTCTCCTGCCTTAATTCTCTTGCTATGGATAAAAACGTCACAGTCAAGTTACTGCAGCTTAAACACTTATCACTTGTTAACTGAGACATGTTCACCAATGGTGCACATACTCTTCCCATGCAGAAGCAGAAATGAAACATTAGCTTAAATTGGCTCAGCTGACAGGTGAAACTGTATGACGAATTCTTGCAGTTGTCACCCATATCCTTCAGCAGCAAACTGTATAGAGCATTTCTGACTTATGTTGCATGTGTAAAAACTTCTTCCAAGTCCTGACTAACATTTTTAGCTTGAGAGCAGCTTCGTGGAGAAGGAGTTTGGGTCCTGGTGGATGAAAAGCTGGATACAAGGCAGCAGCGTGCAGCTTGAATGTCAGCAGCAACCTGGGCTGCATCAGCAGAGTGGTGGCAGCAAGGAAAGGGAAGGGATCATCCCCCTCTCTCTGCCCTTGTGAGAGCACCCATCTGCAGTACTGCATCCAGGCCTGGGGCCCTCAGCACAAGAAAACTGCTGAGCTGTTGGAGTGGGTCTGGAGGAGACCACAAAGATGCTCAGAGAGCTGGAGTACCTCTCCTGTGAAGAAAGGCTGGGGGAGTTGGGCTTGTTCAGCCTGTGGAAGATAATGTTCTGGGGAGACCTCACTGTGGCCTTCCAGTACTTAAAGGGCACCTACAGGAAAGATGGGGCCTGACATTTTACTACGGAAACTATTTACCAGGGAAAAAGTTTTTAAGATAAAGGAAAGTAGGTTTAGATTAGATATCAGGAAGAAATTCATTACTGTGAAGGTGGTGAGGCTGTGGGGCAGTCATAGCAAGGGATTTGGAACTCGATCATCTTTAAGGTTCTTTCTAACCCAAAACATTCTTTGATTCTATAATTCTAATAAGTCCCCATGCATCTGTAATACCACAGTAACAACTGATGCATGCCTGGATCTCTTTCACATGAGCACCCTCAGGGAGACATGGAGAACCACCTGCTTGAAGAATGCAGAAATACTGAAGTATACAAGGTCATGGCCTTAAAACTAATGGGCTTTCTGACAGCAGTAGAACAGAAGCAGAATAACAGAATGTCACAGACCCTGTTGTGCATTAAAAATTTCATTCCAGTCTTCTGTGTTTTCCTGATTGGGCTTACTGTTATTCACACTGTAATTATTCACGCGGTTTGCAGTATACCTTAGATACTCACTGCACCTTGTGTTAATACTTCAGGAATGAGACAAAGAAAATCATCTCAATATTCATAGATGAGCACTACAAGTGAATTGCTGACAGAATGTTTCCTGGGGTGGAAAAAATGGAGAAGTTTCTGTTTTATGGGTTGCCAGAGGGAATAGTTTCTAACACACAGCTCGTGCACTGAAGGAAAATGAAGACAGTCCCAAAAAACAACACCCCTAGCTCAAGGTTTTCTGTTATTGAGTTATGGCTTTTATTTTATATGCAATGCAAAAAAGTGCTGATTATTATGATTCAACATTCTTTAGGAGAGACAGAAGCAGTAAATAGAGTAGGCAGGGAGACAGAGGAGAAACTTGTCACCAACTACAAAGTGTAGCAGTTCTGGGGGTTTCAGATGGGCTAGGAATGGTGCTCCTTTGCCACGTACAGGCACTTTGACATTGCTGGTAACTGATAAGAGGCCCAATATCTGACCTTTCTCTTCTACCCTTCTGTGGTCATTCTTAAAATTTATAGACGGTTTTTATCTTTTTCTTTTTTTCTTTTTTTTTTTTTTTAATAGTGATTTAACAACATCTGGAGACCATTTAAAACACTTAAATGAGTATACTCCCAAGCTAAATCTCTCACACACAAATGATTAAAACTCTGCAGCCATGGCACACACCAGCCTTATCTCGTAGATCTCACTCATTAGGCACACCTTTGGGGCAGGGTCATGTCTGAATCAATAGTCCCACCGGATGTTGTGGGGCTGCCTGAAACAAAGATAAGGCAAAAAAAAAAAAAAAAAACCAAAACAAACAAAAACAAACCAAAGGACCACGATGACTCCTCATTAACAATCTCGCTGAATTTTTCATGGGGTGTACTTGTGTTCCTTGTTGTCCCAATTAGCCTAATTCCAATTTGGGCAACAATTCTCTGCCTGCATTCGTTGTTAAATCCCATTACACATAACACCTTTCACATGATCCTAATCTGTTAGGTGGGAGTGAAGGCGCTTCAGCAATCGACATGTTGGGAGGAAGTCTCACCGCACTTTTTGTGGGTAGCACTGCGTGGAACCCCTTAGGATCAGAAACACTACTTGACGGTGGTGGTATGATACTCTACAAGGAATTTGGCTCTCGAGGGTGCCGGGTCGCACAGCTTTCGCTCAGCACCTCGGCCTTCACTTTATGAGGGTGACATGCCCCTTGCGCTTGTTTTTCTTTCGGGTGCTCACAGCACGGCATCCGCTCCTGGAGAAGCTGGGGGAGCTCTGACGTGCACTTCCAGTCTGGCAGAACCGTGCCAGTACCTGCCCGAAGCCCGATCCGCTCCGTGTCAGCGGCGCAAGTGCACCACGCGGTTTCGCGTTGTCCCCCAGCCCAAGGACCTGGGGCAGAGTCCTGCAGGGTGACAGCATCTCCTCCGGACACCGCATGTATGTGTATGTCTGCGCCGAGTTCTGCCGCTCTCCACTGCCCGGATCGGGCTTCTTTTGAACTTGGCGGTCCCCGCATCCCAAGCGCGGAGCATCATCCTCAGCCTCTTCTTCTCCCCCGCTCCCTCCTCCCGTATCTCTCCTCCAAGGCCCCTCTCCGTCAGCAAGCCCTCACACCAACACCTGGTTTCTTTGTTCAGCTGCTGGGAAAATTCCTCCGTTCCTGGCCTCCTGCGGGGCACTTGGAGAAAACTGGCTTTTCCCTAGGCTGCAGCCACCCCATTGTTCCGCCCGGACCATGCCTATTCACGGGCTAATAGTCCTTAACGACTGTCTCTTTCAGCGGCAGAGCCGGAGGCGCCGCTCCCCTACTTCTTAGCACAAGAAGCATGAGCAGTGCGCAGACAAAGATAGTGATTAGACACAGAAATAGACAGTCCATAAAGCTACAGTGCATTTCATAAGCATGTTCTCCCCAGGTGTCAGAGTGATTATCTGTATTTCAAGGGTATTTTTTTTTATTATTATTGTTTCATCTTGTTATTCAGCGGAGACTGGCGTTTGAGTAACCATGCACAATTGGACATGACTGAATCGTATGAATCCTTCTCTAAACGGCCAAGTGCCGGGTGAGAGAGGACAGTCTGCATCGCAAAGGGAAGCCCTGAGCGGGCGTCCGTGAATTGAGTGAGGACACGAGTTATCGGCTCCGTGTTCCCAGCCATGTATGACCTTGGTCACTCGCTATCTCCAGGCTTGACCTTCCCACTGAGGAAAGTACCTGGCAAATGAAAAGGAAAATATAAGAGAGAAGGAAGGAAGGTGGGATCTATCTCAGCCTCAGAGATGACAGAGGAACATAGGTTGGCAGAGCATTGAAGGATGGTAATTATAGGTTCAATCAACGATCAAAAAGTAAAGGGTGCAGTTTACTTGCAATTGCTTTGCCTGACAGCTTGAAATATACACAGCTGCTGTTTCTCCTTTCTGGGAGATAAGATATAGCGTGGCACAACCTGTGTAGGATTCAGATGGAATTTTCTGCAAGTTCCATCTCCTCCAGAAATCACAAAGAAGAACCCCGTCCATCGGTGTAGCTGAGTCACAGTCACACCACAGCTCAGAGGAGCAAACGCAGTCTCATGAATGAGACTTCTGTAGCAAAACTGACTTTAATTAAATTCTGTCGTCTCCATGTGCTTGGGATGATCTAGAATGACTGCAGATGCAGTCCCAGTCATTGCAGCTGCAGAGGCAATCTCTGCTGTACCAGGCTAGGAGAAGAAGTTGCAGGCCTCCACCAAATCATGGAATGATACATAATACAAGTTGCTACCTTCAAGGAGTGTAGAGCTGTGAAGTCTAGGCAGGGGATATCAGGCCTTTTTTCACATAGGCAAAAAAAGATGGGTGATATCTTTGACCATAGAGAAATCCACACAGGATCAGCCCACGGTTCTTGTCCCACAGTAGGCTGGCATGCAGCCTCCAGACAGGGCCCCTGATGAGGTACTGCAGCTTGCAAAGGCTATGCAGAAACACTATGCAGAAACAAGGGCTACCAAGCAACCCGAATTCCTCTCTCTGGGAGGAAGCAAGACACCGAGGTCAGTGCTGTTGCACTGTAGTCACAGCCCACTGCACACCCCAGCCAGCCGCACCTTGCAGAAAAGCCACTGTCACCACTCTTCTGTCACTCACCTGCAGAAATCTCACCTCTGCAAGTGTCCATTGAGGCCCTGCAGCTCTCAGCTGTGAAGCCAAGGGGTCAGAGTCCTGACTGGAGGCAGATGTGGTCCTGACCCATTTTATTTCATGGCAATGAGAAAAGCTTTTCGTTTCTCTGCTCCATTCTTCCGTCTGTGAAATGGTGATAACAACAGAATTTCTCTACATGATGGTGGGAGAGGATGTTCAAATGAACACACTTGCAGTTTTCAGGGAAACTCCTCTGTGACGAAAGCCTCAGTCAGCATGGCAGAAGTACCTAACAAGCATAATCTTTTTTACTATGATTTTGTGTGCAGATTTTTTTTCCTGTGAATTTTATATCGCTGTAGAAATAACAAAGATCATCATGTCCTAACTGAAATGCAAAATTTAGAATACATTTCACTTCTCATACAAGCAGAGAAATAATTTTCTCTTTGAAATACTCATCATTTCTTTACCGTATACATGTCAGTATGATATTAGCATTTGCACGAATAACACCTGAATACCCCAGCTGAGGCTGGTCCCTATATTGCTAGGAACTGAACATATCCATGGGTTAGAAATCGCATTAGTTCCTTCTTTAGATGTTTCCAGACCAAATAAACAGAGGAAACATATTCTTATTCTAAAAGTTGTGGAACCGAGGCACAAAGAAGATAAATAATCACTACAGGTGGAAACTAAAGTGAAGACCACTGTTTCTCATTCCCATACTTAAACAATATGTCTTTTTTTTTTTCTCCCATATCTTCTCATTGAGAAGACTCACATTTTGCTAATTTAACATGAGTGACAATGATCATGACCAGAAAGAATGCGTGCACTCTCATAAAGGAACTCTCTGTTACTCATCAGATGTAGGGCACATCTATGCGCTTTTCCCAAACAGTCGTCTTCCCAACATATGGTCTACCAGTTCTGTTTGTGACTGTATAACATATAAATACTATGAATTAAATCCACTACTCCTGCCATTGGACTGGTAATAATATATTTTTTTTCCCTTTTGGTGACAAAACACAACCACGTATTTGCAGAACTTGGTGAATGGGTTCCTGTTTCCAAAAATGAGTTTGGAGAAGGAGTGAAGAGTCTCCTGAATGCTGTATTCTCCTCACTGAGTGGCTGTGTGCTCCTGGACAACATCTCTGTGGGTAGGGTAGAGGTGAATATGTTGTTTGTAGAATGTTGCAGTAAGCAGAAAGCTGTTGTAGACTGTTCCTGATGGCAGCAACATTTTCATGACAGAGATATCTAAGTTCATATTTGTATTTATTTATGTGGAAACTTGAAAATCTGTCCAAGCTAATAGTGAGGAAAATGCAGCTGGATATAGTACAGTGACTTGTTGCCAAGGATATTCTGCAGAGTCCAAGAAAAGCAAAGTACAAGTAGAAGGGCTTCCTAGTGCCCATCTCAGATTGCTGGGGACAACATGAGTGGGTGGCAAAAGCTGAAAAGCTATAAAGATGAACTAAAACTATTTGAAAGACTAAATCCTTGATAACTTTAATGGTCGTTTGCTAAGATCTCCAGGGAGGAGATGATCACTGAAGATAACATTGTGAAAACAATAATTTCCTCTTTGTCTATGATACATATTTAGCAATGTACCATAAAGACTGCAGAGGACAGCATTATTTCTTGATTATACAATATCATGTATCTATTCAAACTTCTCTGTGGAAAGCAGAAGCATAATAAATTATAAAACTATTTCTTTTTCTGACGCTTCCAATTTTTTTTCCTCCAGTCCCTCTCAGCTCATTGGTTTCAACATCCGTGGTGCATGAACTTCACTTCAGCTTTCATTCAGAGGTACTCACCAGAGCTGAAAAACAGCAAGCAGAGAAGTTTGGTTGGGAGATAGAAAAAAAAAAAAAATCATGATTGTGTGTGAAATTTGCTTTGTGATGGAATAAAATATGCTTTTTTCTTTTTTCTTCCTTTTTTTTTTTTTTTAATAGAAGAAACATTTCTTTCCCTACTCTTCAGCTTACCCAGAAAACACTTATGTTCCTTTGCTACAGATCAACATAGGATTGTGCTAACTGAGGTGTAAGGCTTTTGCTGAGGATACATGGCCTGCTGCTGTTTAAATCCCATGGCACGGTCCCAAGACACATATGGAAGTCTGTATCTTTCAGGAAAACCTTCCTTCTCCTAAAGCTGCTTCTTCCCCTTCTGCATTGTGAAGCAGAAAATGTAGATAGGGAAAAAAAAAAAAAAAAAGACACAGCAATTCTTGACTGACCCAGCCTTAGAACAGACCTTCTGGCGTGTTTCCAGCAGCCCTGACATTGAGGTTATTACGGAAATCCAATCACACGCTTTACAATTAGAACTTGGGTTATCAAAATTACCGGCTTGTTTTTCACTATGACTAAGGTGAAAGGTGACAGAAAACGGAGAACTAACAGAGAACCAGCAAATACAATTGGAGAGCGTATGGGGCAAAGCACAGCAATTAAGAAACGACCATCAGGATTAGGTTCCTCAGCCTTATATTAGACCTCTGACAATGAAGTCGAAGTATGACTGACAGAGGATCATGACTGCACTGTTTGGAGCTTGGATCCCATAAAACCCCTGGCCAGAGTCCTGACACGAAAGTAATTAAATTCATGAGACAGAAAAAATGGCAAGTCCTTCACATTCACGACCATAGGCACCACTCATCATTCCGTGGCACACATGCAACTACGTGAAAAGGGATCTTGAGGATACTCAAGCATAAGAAACATAAGTTTCTAATTTTAGTGACATTCTTCAGGTAGACTAGAAACAGATAACAGAGAAAAAGTTTAAATATCCAAGAAATTCCCTAATCTTCTCTGCCTCCTAATTCTATCATCTACTGCCATCCACAGAACCTTAGGCCAAATGACTTGATCATGTTTTCTGTGTTCATCACAGCTGGACAGTGAACCAGCAAGGTGCTGAGCATTCACATGGTGTCAGCACAGGGTGAGACCACTCTGTCCTTCCAGAGGTTGCTCTCCTACACTGAGCTCTTACAGGAATTCAAGAGTCAGAAGCCAGTGACATGTAATCAGTCCATCAGGCAATATAAAACAATGGGCAAATGTGTGCAAAGGTTGTGAACAATCTGAAGAGGAAGAGGAGGGTGCAGCCTCCACATCCATATTTAGTTTTGTTTGTCATCAACAATTAACTCTGCTTTAATTCACAGCCTGTTAAGCATATCCAGGTCACAAACCATTTATTCTTTGTGTGAGGAACAACACGGCATTAAAAATCCAAGTTTGTTTTTCATGTCTTTAAGGAACAGCTGACATAAACCCTCATTCCAGATTGTCTTTTAACATTCTGTGGAGGAACCATATTTTCTGGGCAGCAAACCAACATCAACACTCCTCGGTGGGGGTGGCTGGTGATAGGAGAAAGGTAAGTGGAGGTATGCATATCTCACTAAAACAAAACAGCAGAACTTTCTGGCAACTCCCCAGACTCCACATTCCTTGGTCTTCTGCAAGGACAGAGGTCCTACTGAGAAGGATTCCTTGAAATCTCAGATTCTCACAGATCTCTGTCTTGATTTGTTCTGAATGCTGCAGAAAAGAATGTGTGCCCTGGCTGTGCAGGAATGAGTATTTTTATCACCACAGAGACAGTAGACATATCCAGGTAATATGCACTTATGAAGCAAAGAAGTTACTAGCAGCAGTAAGCTGAGCTGTTCACATAGCCTACCTGAGAAGAAATAATACCTTTCTTTGTGCAGAAGTACAAAAACTATATGGTAGCACGGCTGAGATATATTCTCAAGTAAATACCTATTAAAAATAAAGCTGTTAAAAGAATGCAATGGCTGGGCATTGAGTTTAATGCATTTGCCAGGGTTTCTACAGCAACGCGGTGAATTCGCTTTCAGTCATGATGAAACAGTGTTCTATTTTAACTATGTATAGGAATTCAATTTGTGTCTTCTACTCTCCAGTTTCTCTACTTTCCCTGACAGTTTTCAGGGGAGAAAAAGAGAACAAAGAAGGTGCAATCACTGAGCTTGACAATGTAGCTGGTGGAGTGCGCATGCATGGGCTGACCATTCTGCTGCATTTGTAGCACAACTGTTATCCTCTAAAAGAGTAATGAGTTTCAGAGGTGCTGGGCACTTCAGAGTTGTGTTGGCATCATGCAATATGCAAAGCTCCAGCATCTTCAGGATTCCTCCTCCACCCCAGGATCAGGTCAAGAAAACACTTCATCCTGTATCTACCTTTATTTAGGCATGCTAATGCTCAAAGCTTCTGCCTTTTTGCATATTTTTAGGTTTGTGCGATTTAAAATGATTTCTTGATGTATCAACTTGCTGTTATAAACAGGCAGACCGCGTGAGCCCATTTCAGATTAAGCGATTAGCACATTAGCACCACGTTCTGAGATCTGCTGACCAGGTCCCCCAGCTCTGATCAAACAGGTTTTTCTCAGAGCTTTGCCAGACCCCAAGCCCAGCAAACAGGTTAACAAGATGTTTGGGCTTCTCACGGAAACAGTAAGTGTAACGGCAAGTCATCTAGAACAGGACTTGAGTCTCTGCTCTTACTGCCATACACTGACATATCCAGCTCTGGATAAAACTGCCCTCACCTACATGCTGTCCCACCAAAATAACTACAATTTACTGTAAGTGCTTTCTAACAGACAACACAATGAATATACACCTCTATCTGCCCTCGTACATTATGTAGAAGACACACACATTGTTATATTAATGCTAGCTCAAAGTCACACATACAGACACACACACACTCAAATAGACCACTCTGTTATAACAAATATCTTATAAAAATGACATATCCTGAATAGATTCAGCAGCAAAATAGCAGCTGTTGCACAGTTAGACTTTTTTTTTTTTAACTTATTAATATGCTGATCAGATTC
>JAPSGF010000066.1:1101174-1113968 GCA_035772895.1 Perdix hodgsoniae
TTTCTTTCTTTCTTTGTTTCTTTGTTTGTTTCTTTCTTTCTTTCTTTCTTTCTTTCTTTCTTTCTTCATTTCAGGAGGTTGGAACACCTCTGCAGATTGAGTTGAAAGTGGTTGCGTGTCATCACCATAAGTTCAGAGGAGCATAAGGAGATGATGAGAGGACAGGGAACTTTTCACCTCTGGGCCTACAATTTAACTCTTGTCCTGATCTGCAGAATGAGAGCATTCCTGGTTATGATACATGTGAAAGGAGTTGGTGGATGCCTCTATGCCTGTCTCTGAAGAGTCATGGTTGCAAAAGGTATCCCTTGCAAACAAGTGAACAACAGGAGGTCTAGGGGGTTATATCACTGCCAGTTAAAGAAAGTGTAACTGATTCCCTTCAGTGACTACAAATAATTCTTGTATCATGCTGTTAGGCAAGGAGAAGAGAAGTTGCACTTCTCGCCTCCATGGACAATTTCTTTGCAAGGTATTGCAAAAGTTTTGCAGAGGAAGAGGAAATGGCAGGAGCCATCCAGTGGCACATAAGAGATCCAGGTAAGAGCAACAAAGGTTCAGAGACTGTGACATCAAACTCAAGATATTTTTAATAGATCTGACAGGGAAGAGGCAGTTATATGGTGCTTCCTGAAAATCATAATTTGTGTAGAGCAAACTGATCTAGAGAGAACATTCAATGTACATAGGTATTTAGTCAGTCACTAACTCAGGATAAAATAAAAAATAAATAAATAAAAAGAAGAATGTACAATATAAATATATATAAAAAGTAAAATATAAAACATATAAAATATTTCTTAAAATGGAGGGTAGCTGCATTTTTAAATTAACCTCAACAAATATTTGTAGTTTACTGAGCTAGGGACATTGAATTCTTTGGGGAGTTTAACAGTTTAATCAATATTCTTCTACAGGTTCATTAAAAACAGGAATGAATGTTTCAAAAATATGCATAGAGAGATAGCAGTGCAAAAGATACATGAGTTTGATCAGCCAGGATATTTTTTAGTGGTGAAATACAATTAAAACTAATTGGGTCTTCTTGGGCTTGTCATACATATCCTGTGAGAGAACAGGACTCTGGTCATCTCCATTACAGTCAATCAAGAGATGCATTCACAATGATGATTATATCAGATCTGGTTTAGATTGACCCAATAGGATTTGTCATCTAATCTTCCATGAATAGATCCAGTCACATGAAGTTAAATCTAGCGAGGCCAATCCAGTTATATGCACAAAAACAATACAACATTTACTAAGGCTTGGATGCAACCAGGAAGTTATGACCTTACTAACCGATGAAGCTTCCAACTAAAACTTACGTGAACGTCATTCCAGAATACAGATTATTTGTGCTTGTTTCTAGGACTAAGCTGCCATAAATTGCTTGCAAACTATGCATTAGGTATCAGATGAACAGATGATTATCTAAGGACTGGATTTAAATTTTAGGGCTCTTGGAAACATTCTTTAATATCCCCATATAAGACAGAACGTTGAGAGAGAAGCCTCATGAGCCATGAATTCTCTTTAAGTCAATAAGACTTCCTTTTAATTTCTTATTTTCTAAAATATCTGTAGCACTGGATTGAGTCCAAAACTGGACACAATATTAAAACAAGTGTAGAAATTATAAGATTTGGCAGAAGACAGATGAATACATTGGGTATAATAATCAGCATGTACAAACTCTGCATCCTGCCTCTTTCCCTATTAATCTGATATTTTTCAGAGGCAAGACTGTTTGCCCTGTTATGAATTGCCATCCTTATGTCCTGTTACATCAATACAAATTGTGACTCATCATAGCTAAGACAGGAGCTTAACAGAACGTAGAGACAGTACTTGTGAGCAGAATCAAGGTTGTAGAGGTAACCTGGTGCTTCATTACAGGCTACTAGACAAGTTTTACATGTGATAATCTTGCCAGACAGGTCATTTATCCATGATGGTCACCAAAATGAAAACTAGATTACACCTACCAGTTATATTTGAACATCTGTTATTATTTCTCCTATGTACACAATAATGCTGAATCTTGTGGAGCATATTGCCAATACATTGCCAGTATTAGAGCGTGGTCTCTGTTCTTGATTCTATACAATTCAATAATGGCATTCAGAGGACAGATAGGGGGATTTAGCTTCAAACCTTGGGCTACTTCATAAGTGTCCAACCTTTTGGCTTTACTGGGCCACATTTAATGAAGAGGAATCGTCTCAGGCTGCATATACACAGGTCACTCCAAAAGTAATGCCTCCTATTTATTTCCATGGAAACTACAACAGATACAAATAAAACACTGTTTGAGAGAACAAATTCTCAGCTACAAAACAACAGTTTTCAACATAATCACCACTGTTACCTCTGCAAATGAACAAGAGCCTGTGTGCCATGTAAAAATCTGCACCAGCAAAGTTGCACACTTGTTGGTGTCACCCCTGCTGAAACACATCACACACTGTCTCACTGTGCTCACATTCACTGTTAGTTCTCCATAAATGTTCATCAAGCATCAGTGAATGTCAGTAGGTGCCTTTGTTTCCACATGGAGAAATTCAGTGACACACCTTTGTTCCATCTGCACTTCCATGTCAGATGTTATTCTGCCTAAGTGCCCCTCCGCTGCCATCTGTCACACGGCAGTAAATGTAATGGGATATATGTGGGACAATTCAACCTTTGCTGCCATACCACCAACATTCATCTCTGACACGGTGGGCCAACATCATAAAAGAGGAGGCATGACTTTCAGGGCAGTCCTTGTGAAGTACATAATATAGCTAATGTATATAAGTAACAAAACTTATTTTAATTTTTAATACTTTTATTAAAACAGACCAAAGAGAGAGGAAAAAAGATATAAAACTAGTAGAACATTTTACTCTGTTTTTGTGAAGGTGATGCATTGTGATGGTTTGGTGGTAGTGGCTGCAGTTCTCAGTAAGCTCTCAAGGTGTTCAGTAGAAATTTTTGATGACATTTTACTTTTTCTGTACCCTTGACAAAATCCTTGACAAAAGTTGTTCACAAATGTACATATTGTCAAAAGTGATGACATGAGTAAGGCATGGTTGTAAATTGAGGGATAGTTTTCTCTTATAAACGTCTTCCCCATGCCCTGCTTTCAGTTCAGACAGCATTAATAATTTAGTTGTTGTAAACAATGGGTGCATTCCCTGGGGCAGAGCCAGGAGAGATGGGAAGAGGAGGGGAGAGGAGGGCAGAGGGAGAGAAGCTTCAACACCCAACATTTACTTTTGTTGAATGCCATACCATTGCTGATTGTCAAACTATCCAAATCTCTCTGCAAGGCCTCTTGTCCATCCAAACAGTGAACAGAACATCTCAGTTTATTACTGGCAGTGAAATTGTTAAAAATACATTCAACTTCTGAAGATAGTAGCTGAATAAATACTGTCCAAGTAGTTGCAAATCTTTGAGAGCTAAGATTTGAAGATAGACAGACACAGATGCTGAAACTTTGCTCAAAAGATTGACAGCAACATTATGAATCCAGTGCTTTCTAATAGAGCAGATCTTGTCAGCCCGTTGATTCATCAGCCAGTCTGCCAGGTGTTGGTGATGACCTACAGAAAAGAGAAAAAGTATTGGAGTTTTGTAATTTTAAAGGAGGGGTAATTGTAAGAATGGTGATCTTGGAGTGGTTGTTCTACACAGAATTCAATTCATGAAATGAATTGATGTCCAAGCAGCAACTTTAAAAGTGTTTTCAGACATAAGTAGGGGAAAAAAGAAAAAGAAAAAAAAAAAAAAAGGACAATGAAAAAGTCAGACTCAAAGCAGAAGGAAAGTAACTTGGATGTACCTCAGTTGTAACTAAGACCAAAGAACTAGATGCTAAGCTCTGTTTTCTGGGTGCTGGTAACAATGGATAGGTCACTATGACTAAGAAGAAAAGCTACTACAACAAGAGGAGTATCATAGCATGTATACCTTGCTGAATTAATCTCCAGGCCGCTTGTCTGCTTTTTTGACGGAGCAAGCTTGGTCTACAGAATGGAATTTGTTTACAAGGTATTTACCGAGCCTGTGAAACATGATAATTGCTTTTATGAAAAGAAGGTGCAGGATTTCACAGAACTGAAGTATTGTCCAGTTCTTGAAAGTTAAAAGGTGCTCAGCTGAGCAACAGAGAAGACAGAGGTGTGAATTTTCAAAACATGGCAACCTGTTACATGATCTACTAACAGACAACAATTTTGCATAGCCACAGACAGAAATAATGTTTCCTTTACCTTAAAACGCACAATGCATAGCAGACAGCAAAGCTAGATTTTGTGTTTTCTGTACACATTGCACGATCTGCACAGCTTCAAGCTCGCCGAAGACCTCTACGAGGAAATCAAACTTTTAAAATTATCTCAAGCGCTTCTTTCTTAAAATGGAGGATACTAATCAGTCATAATCTCTGCTGAAGACCGAGCAGGCTTCAGCAAGCCTACATACTGCTGATTGTGTCAGAAATGTGGAATTCTTAAATCAGACCCATAAGATTCATTGACTTTAATAATACAGAACAGCATACTCCCTTGGGCTTGATACGTACAGCGTACTAACTCGCCTGCACATCTTTTTGATGAGGCTCCTTAATAGTACTAATGCAAGAGAGTAAAGGACTTAAAAACCTGCAGGATTTTTTTTTTCCCCCTGAATTTGGACAAACAAAGCAGCTTTCTTCTAGATCCTTCAGAAACTGCAGGCATTAACATTCCATCTGGATGTCCCTGAAGTGCAACAACAGATAAGAGAGGCTGCTGTTATCAGCCTTCTGCGCTAAAATGGCAAAATCCAGACTCTGAATTCCAATTTTTTTTTTCTGTGTAAAGATCATTTATTCCAGTCTTAAGTAAGTGCAGTATACAGATGTATTTTGAGACATGAATGTAGTTCTGCTGGGTCAGAAGTTCTGAGTGGACAATTAATGCCAAAAAGAATTTGGGAAAGCAAAGAAATGACTGTATCAGCAGCACCCAAGCTGCAAGCAGGCTTATGAAATGGCACTGTGCCCATGCCTATCACACCACTGTGGATTTATGCGTATGCTATACAGTCACAACTGCATCAAGCTGTACCAGCTGTAGATCTATACAATCACAGAGACTGAGGAGGAGGAGAAGGGTAGTGTGAGCCTGTTCCATGAAGATTTCAAGAAGGAGAAGCAAAATAACCACAGTGTTTGACTGTTTGAGCCAGTTGGGCATTATCTGATGCAGACATCTAAAAGGCTAGTAGTAAAAGTACTAACCTGGTCTCTCTTAAAATACATTTCTAACACAGAGAACATCTCCTCCTAAGACAGATATTTAAAGTAGGTCACTGGATTGTGCTCTGGAAAGATTTATTCCTTTCCATTGCCTATAAAAAGCAACCTAAATGATTAGCTCAGATTTAAATATCTAGAATTAAGTAAGCTAGGATGCTTTCACCATAAGAAAATATGCTATTTGTTTAGTTATTTAAACAAGGAATAAAATTGTTATAGTTGCACTGAGAATCTCTCTTTGACTAGCAAACTGTTATGGTGTTATGGTGCAAAACCAGTTTCATTTGACAGAAGTTTTACATGAAGAACACGGTTACCTCAGCGTAGCTTTCTTTCATTGGAAGAAATGTCTGAACAAAGTCTGCCATCATAAGTAATTCCAAAAGTCTCTCTAGAACATACTACTCAGGTGGTATTAAAAGCTGAAATTTTAACCTCATTGATTTCGTATAATCAAAACACCACGAGTCTGACAAATTACCTGGGCAACTACTATAATTTCAGACCATCGGCTGCTGTAATTTGGTGTGTCTCCACTGACTCCAGCACAGTTCTGTTAAATTACACCGCAAAAAAACCCACTGATTTCCACAGAACTGGGAGACTCTGCTAATTATTAGAACATCCAACTTGCTTTGTGCCATAGGCAGTTCAGCTGCAATGGTCTAACAGATAAGTTTTCTGTAGAAAAACTTTTACAGTCCTGAGAGAGTCCTCCTGGAGAGACTAATGCTACAATAGCCCCACTATAAGTCATCACTGTACTTTATATGTTTTTAACAAAACGTTCATCACAGTGAGTATTTTGCTTACAACCAGTGTCTGATGAGCAGTAGAGGATGCACAAAGTATACTTGGGATTGAAAAGTACAAGGTATCTTGAACTGTACAGATCCATTTTCAACACCATGCACAAGCAGACACACAAGCAGAGATGGCTTCAACACCACAAGGAGGGATTGCTGCACCATTTGATACTCCCAAAAGTGCGATGGACAGAGACTGGATACAGAACAGTCCCCTGCCCCATGTCATGACTGTTCAAATGTTTTATATCTTTTTCTCAATTTACATAATTTTTTACTACCCAGAAAAATGCTTGAACACAGGCAATTTTTCTCTTAACACAAAAGTCTGTTCCTACAAAATTAAAATTCATTTCTAGTTGGTATGTGAGGTAGGCTCTAAGATGAATCATATTAGTCAGCCATTATTTGTCACTTTCTTGGTGGCTGACTGAAATACTAAAGGCAGGGATTTTATGAGGAGAGAAACCACAGACAACTGAAACATGAGAATCACTTTGTTCAACGTGATGACATAGAGTTTAAAATGAATCTGTCTGAAGTCACAAGATGGTGAACCTGAAAACAAGATACAGAAAGGCTGTCCAGCATTACAAATGGTTATGTGTTAAACAAAGAGTGAGGAAAAAAAATCTTACCCAATAGGAAATCAGCCACTCCCAGGTAAGTCTCATTTTAAGGGGCAACTAATTTGTTCCCTTTGTTTGATACCAGTAAGGAGACTGGTATCAAAAAGCAAGTTGTATGAATTAGCAAAAGGACAGCTCTATGTTATGTCTTATTCAAAATATCATAGAATCATAGAATTGTTTGAGTTGGAAGAGACCCTTAAAGGACATCTAGACCAACTCCCCTGCAATGAACAGGGGCACCTACAGCTCCATCAGGATGTTCAGAGCCTATCCAGCCTGACCTCGTATGACTCCATCTGGGCAATGTGTTTGAGTGCCTCACCACTCTCAATGTAAAAAATTTCTTCCTTACATCCAACCTAAATCTCCCCTCTTTTCATCTGAAACCATTTCCTCTTGTGTTATCACAACAGGCCATGATAAAGAGTCTGTTCCCTTCTTTCCTAAAGCCTGCCTTCAGACACTGAAAGGCTGCTATTCTCTTCTCCAGGCTGAACAGCCTCAGCTCTTTCAGTCTGTCCTCATAGGAAAATCCCATCCCTTGGAAAATTTTTGTGGCTCTCCTCTGGACATGCTCCAAGAAGTCCATGTCTCTCCCGTACTGAGGACTCCACACTTGGACACAGTACTCCAGGTGAGGCCTCACCAGAGCAGAGCAGAGGGGCAGGATCACCTCCACTGCCCTTCTGGCCATGCTGCTGTTGCTGCAGCCCAGGATAAGGTTGGCTTTCTGGGCTGAGAAGACACACTGCTGGCTGATGTTCAGCTGCCATCATTCACAACCTGCAAGTTCTTTTGGCAGGGCATTGCTCCATCCTTCCATAGAATTGTAGAATCACAAAATCCTTAGTGTGTGGTCTTGATCCAGGTGTAGGCTTCACACTTGGCTTTTCTGAACCCCGGGAGGTTTACCTGGGCCCACTGCTTGAGCCCATCTGGGTTCCTTTGGATAGTATTCCATTCCTTGGGTGTGTTCACCACAATTTGATCATGAACAATATATAACTTGAAGATGACAAAAAAGAAAATAATTATCAAATGTATTTCTACCTTAGCATATGGATATGAAATCTGGAAATCTATCAGAGATCTAGGCAGATGTCTCTGTGCTTTTCAAAAGCATAGAAAAATGCTAGATATTAAATGGAATAAGTTTATAACAAGTGCAGATATTCCTCACACAACCCAACAAGTCTTTATGTCTAAAATTATCAAGTAAGAAAATAGAAGTATCTGCAGTTTGAGTTAATAATTAAATCAGAGCATCTGCCATTGCAAGTGTGTCATGAAATTCTGTGAAAAAAACACATAGGAAGAGTTTTAAGTAAGTGATAAAACTGTCAGAACTTTACCGCACAGAGGCTATGGAAATGGCATCCCATCACTGAAAACAATAACTGAACATTCTTTACGTCACAACTGGTGTTTCGTACAGCACAAAAGATACAAATTCTAATCTTGCAACAAAAATAAAACACCCCAAATTTAAAGACCAAGCACATAACCACATACAAGAGACGTATTAAAGAGAAAACTCCTTTGGAAATTTGTTCCTATAAACTTGCTGGCAAATGTGAGGGTAAAATATGTTCTCAGAAGCATTGATCAGCTCACAAGTCAGCTGTGAATAGAAAAGTAGCAAGTTCTTTTTTGCAGTGAATATTTTTCTGTTTCTAGCGTAGATCAATATTTTTTTTATTTTTTCTTTTTTTTTTCCCACAAAGTATATTCTTTATCTTTTAATTGAATAACGGACATTGTTTTTAATGCCTTTTTTCTCTTCATTCAACAGAACAGCCAGTGAGACCAATATGGTAGTATGAAGCTGAGAAAAAAATAGCTTATTGTTCTGATATCGAATGGTAATTAACTAAAATATCAATTCTACTTCCTCAGAATACATCACTGATGTTTTGTGGGTTTTTTTGTTGTTGTTGTTTGTTTGTTTTTTAACATATACTTCTGCATCATTGGGTGTTCTGGAAATCTTAAAATAATCTAACCTCTTACCTCTCTTCCTGGTATGGAATGTGAATATTTCTCTTTTTTTAATTAGATGTTGAAAATATATGGGACTTTTAGCTGTATATAGTCATATTTGGCAGCTTTTTCATATTTACTTGGGCTGTGAGGTGGGTATATTTTTATGTACGCTGTTGTCAAAATAAGCATAAAAGCCACTTTTTACTTCAGTAAGTCTTTTTTATTGGATAATAAATACCAATAATACCAGTGAACCTATTCCCTGGCCACTTCAAGTTGCATAAATTAGGAATAACGCCGCAATGAACACAGCATGGGAAAAATGAGGTCCAAGGTGCTTACAACAACCAACAGCTGCAGAATGGCCCTTCAAGTTAGTCTAGAATTGTTTTCCTTCTGCAGCCTTGTGTTGTTTTTTTCATTGGTAGTAACTTTTACAAACTGAATCTCTCCTTTGAAAAATGTACTTTGTCACTGCCAGTTGTCAATGGGCCCCATCAGCAAAATTCATATCCAGACACAGATTCAGCTCTTGTTGCGTTTAGGCCATATCAAGACTTCTTGCTTGTCCTGTAACTTCACTGGGAGTATACCAAAGCATGTGGACCCAAAGGAAGCTCCAGCCCCAGCTCCCTTGGAGCCTGGGATTTTTCTGAGGCTTGGTTCCAAACTCCTTGTCATTTCTGATGCTTAATACCATAAAGTTACAGAATCATTTGAGTTGGAAGGAAGCCTTGAAGGCCATCTACTCCAACTCTCTTGCAGTGAATATGGGCACTACAGTTCCATTAGGTGCTCAGAGCCTTGTCCATCCTGACCTTGAGTGTCTTCAAGGATGAGGTAACCACCACCTTTCTGGTGCCTGTGCCTCACCACCCTTATGTAAAAAGCTTCTTTTTTAATATCCAGAATAATAATATCCACTAAATCTCCTCTCTTTTCATTTGAAACCATTTCCCTATGTCCTGACACAGAAGACCTTGCTAATCTTTTATTGCTTTGTCTCTCATTCCAGACTTCAGAAACATATCTGTAAAAACAGAAAGAACCAAACAAATCTTTGCATATTTATCCCTCAGCATCAGCTGACATCCGTAGGAAGATGACAGATTTAAAAAGAAAAAGAAAAAAAAAAAAAAAAGAAAGTGGGTGGGAAACAGCTGCAGAGCAGCATCTCAATGCCCAGGGCCAAACAAAAGCAGACAGACCCCGTTACAAAGACAGCAACACTTCCACCCTCAGGACGGCGAGCTGCGCCCGGAAACCACCCCGAAGTGCTCCAGCACCGCAGAAATGCGGGTTGGGGACGGGGCAGCAGAGGGTTTTGGCCGTGGAGCCCCCGGCGGTGGCCGCGGTCACAGAGGGTTTCCTGCGGTCAGCACGCTGCGGCTCTTTGTGCCGAGCGGGGTGCGCGACTTCTGCCGGGATCCCGGCGCTATGGAGCTGGCAGCGAGCGGGAGGTGATTCAGAGAAGAACCGTGAGAACAATCCGGGCGTCGGGAAACGCGCCTGATTGATAGCTGAAATAAATCAAGCCGTTCCCTGTCAAAAAGACGTTATGGGGCTGACTTAATTAGAGATCACAGCCACCTATGAGGGATAAAAATCTGATAGTCGAGGAATTCTTTTGGTCTGAGGACAAAGACGCACTGAGGTTTAACATCTGCTGAAGTCGGAGGTAAAGCAATTTAGATCTGAAAAAAGACAGGACAATTAGCGGGCAGGCAAACACGCCAAATTTGGATTTAAAGATTTGCAGTGAATTCTCCTCACAAAAGCCAGTTGTTGGGTTTTTTTTTGTTGGTTTTTTTTTTTTTTTTTTTCTTTTTTTTTTTTTTTTTTTTTCCTAGAAGATATGCTGAGGCTTAAGCAGGAATTAATTTTAGGAAGTTCAACCTCATGTGTTGCAAAAAGAGTCAGAATAAAAGATCAAAACAGGCCCTCCTAGCTTTGTAAATAAGGAGTCCAATAATAAGCAGCTAAGCTCACATTCCAGGCTCCTAAGGACACATTGCAGGCAGGAACGTGACATGACTTCCCAAAGGCTGCATGACAAATCTATGCCCAGACCTGAAAAGAGTCCCCAGGATTCCCGACAGGAATGCTCTTTGTCCCTGCTATGTTTTCATCCCTCTTTCCTTTTTAAAGCTCTCATCCCCTTCCTGTCCTGTTCCCTTTGCACTTTCCGCTGTGTTTGCCCACCCTTCCCCAGTCCCTTCTCTGTCCCTCCTCCCCCCTCTCCACCTTCTCTGATAATTTTCTTCTTTGATAGCTAGAGCCTCTCCAACACAATACCTTTGACTATATCTTCCTGCACATACTCAATGCTGGTAAAAATCAGGTGAGGCAGCCACAGGAAAGCCTACGGAAGGTCTGGAGAACAGAAACTGGAACTAAATAGCTGTGCCAAAGAGGCTGTGGGATGCTGTGCCCTCCCTAAGAGCAGCACTCAGTGAGGGTAGCATCAGTAACAGCTGCCTTAGCACATCAGCGATGTAGAGAACTATGCCTGCCAATAATCAGCATTTGAACCCCTGTGGTCAGCCACCTATCTAACACAGTGCATCCTTCATGACCACTGGAGAAGTTATCCCACCGTTGACACCAACTCAATCATTTTACTGAGATACTACAGCAGGGAGTTGCCTGTCTGAGCATTTGGAAATGAGAATGAACCTAGGAGTAACTTCAGGATTGCCTCTCATCATTTTCAGTTTCTTCTTACTATGATATTCTGCAGTAAGTATCCAAAACCTCAGTCTTGTCTATTGCTTTAAACAGTCACTTTTTCTGTATTTCCAAACCCTTAGATCAGTTCTGTTCAAAAGAAGAACATATTAATAGCAACCTCTATATTCCCTCTAGGATGCTCAAGTCTTACTGTGTTTTTAATCTTTGCAGAGCCCCAAAACCAACCACATCAGGTGATGTGAATACCTTATTTTATTTTATTTTTTTTCATTTCTTTATGGATGTGACTGGTTAGGAGTTCTGCAAAGATTAAAAAACCCATTCAATAAAACTATGGATTTGAAAAAGGTGCATCACGATGTGATTAACAGGGGATTCAAAAGAGAAGATAAAAAGGATATTCCTGACATCCATAGAGCTGCACAAGTCTACAGAAAAATTGGAGCAGCAATGGCCTGCTCTTCAGCGACAGTGAGAGATAAAACAACCTCATCAAACCTTGGGAGGTATCAGAAGCAGAAAGATTAGTCTGAGATTTCTGGATTTCCAGACTGGAAAAAGAGTCTGCTTAGTTGGTCTGAAATCACAGAATAAGTAAGACTGTTAGAGAGGAAACCAGAACTATTTGCTTTGGATACAGGCTGCAGACTAATATCCATGGTCAGGGAGTGGAGAGGAACAAGTTTCTGGTGGACTAAAGGACAAGAGGAACCTACAGTACTTCACAGTACTTCACACTTAGAACTGCAGTCTTTAAGCAGAGTATTATGACTGCTGTATCATTTGCCATCTCTAACTTAATTTTTTCTCAGTTTGCATTAAGGATGCATTCAAATCTGACTTCTTTGACTTTCGTTTTCATCTTTTTCTTCAAGTATGCTTTTCCCTTCCAGCACACAGTAATCTATCTGATTTGTTATATAACAGAATATTCTACCCTAGAAAAATATTTTTTGTTCTTCTCGCTTGCAACTTTTCACTCTTTTCCATAAAGTTAACCTCCTTTGGGGGAAAAACACAACAAAACAGAGAATTACAGAAAGGAGAGATGCTTATTATTGAATATGATGTGTAACTCACAAGACAGTTCAATGATTGTGGTGTGTATCACCACAGAAGGTATTTTGACCATTTGCTGTAACTTTTTGTAGACTGACACATTATGAGGCAATAAAGCTCATCAGTGGATAATAATTCTGTTCCTTGGCAACTTCCTGAGCTTCCTTCTTCTTCACATTCTGCACTGGAGCAAGAGGCAAATGTTTTCATGAAAGCCTCTAAATGCCTGCACTCAGGCATTTCCGTTACCTGGTGACAAGACTCTTCATCCAAGATTCCCTTTTCTTCCTTTCTTTTTCTTTTTCTTTTTCTTTTTCTTTTTCTTTTTCT
>JAPSGF010000066.1:1118968-1144630 GCA_035772895.1 Perdix hodgsoniae
CCCTCCCTTCCCTCTCTTCCCCTTCCCTTCCCTCCTCCCTTCCCTCTTCTCTTCCTTTCCCTTCCCTTTTCCCTTCTGTTCCCTTTTCCCTTCCTCCCCCTTGGTTCTTTTTTCCATTACAGATCACTGATATGGGCTAAACATAATCTTTTTCGCACAGTAGCTTCACCCCCATTTTTCACTGAGTAAAAGCAATTTGAATAACAACAGAGTCAATTCTATCAGACTCAACTTCAAAACAGAAACCAAAAACCCAGTGCTCTCTTTACTGCAGCTAGAGTGTCTACTCTCCACTGAATCAAAAAAAAAAAAAAGAAAAAGAAAAAATAGAAAACTCCATAACATTTATTCAAGTAACTGCCAGCTGATCAGTGAAAAATGAAGGGGAAGAATCAGGCCCATTCAGCAGTGAGAAGTAGAGAACTCCTCCATGAGGGTGATACAGATCGAGCACCAAGATGCCATTCGGAGTCCAGAGCATCTCTTCTGAAACAGGTGAGAATCCTTGATACAGAAGATGCTACATGTGAGGTTTTTGTTGGATCCTTTTTCTTATTCTTCACTATGAGCAAAAGACTCCGTCAGTCTTAGACAACACCATGTGCAGTACTTCCCTACACTTGGTGTCCCACCCACCAGAAGCATCAAGGCTGTTGATGTCCTATCTTTGTGCATCCAGCACCTTTAAGGAGAAAAGCATCAGTTAACACCAGCTCACTGTAGCGTGTGCCTTCATCAGCACCTCTGCGACACACTGAGCAGGGTCTATGGCACAAACAAGACAAATTTCTCTCTAATAGGTAATGGGGGCTCGGTTTTTAATCAGACCTTTTTTAATTGAAGGAGGAGACAGTTTCCTTATTCCTGACAGAGTGTTTTTCCCTGTACTGCCACCTCCTATTAACAAGACACAAAGGCATGACAGCTCTGAGCCTCCTTTGTGCGGTCACACAGTACCATACTCGATTGTCCTAGCCAGATTTTGCTTTCCCAACCCTCTTGCAGTTGAATTACACAATGTTTTCTTGAGTAGCATCAGCGCAGAAGAAATATTCAGCCTCCAGAAAGACTTGGGAAGACACACTGCCTCCTTAAACGTGGTTGCTTTTGTCAGCACATAAATCAGGCGAAGTGGTGCTGTTCCAGGGGGGAGTGCCTCCGTCGGATAGGAGGGGCCACTCCTTCTAAATCTGGGCTGTGAAAAACAAGAAGACCGGGAAGCTCAGGACTGTGTGAAGTTTTTCCTAGGTGCATTTTGTGATAGTATAATTTCCTCAACGAACAATTCCACAAGAATTTATGAAGGTTTCTCAGGCTGTACTAGTTAACTGCAAAAGACGAGCCATCACGCATTGCAGAACATTGCAAGCAGAGCAGAAGAATCCCAAAGGAGACTAGGCAAAGAAGAAACTTGCAGTATCAGACAGCTCCTCATAGGCAGTCCCTGATCTCAAGGGATGTGAAAGGACTTTTGCTACTACTTCTGTTGCAGCAAAATCACATTTTCCCAGCTATCCAGGGGGTCACAAAACATTTCTAGTTCTGTGGAATATCTGAGGGTTCCTTTCCAGATCTCAGTCATGGACCAAACCAATGAGATAACAGCTCTAACAAATGCCTTGAAATAAAGGCCATTTGTGGCAGGAACAAGATGCCTGGTAAAGAGCTGGAGGTCATTCTGCACAAATGACGTTCATGTGAAATTGCAGCTGTCCTTGCTCTGAAAAACAGTTGCTTCACTAAAAGCCTCTATAGCTTAATAGGAGCCCCTGCTTTCCATCAAGAGTCGTGGAGCAAACTCTTGGCATATAGCAGGGAAACTTCCTCTCCCAGACATAGCAGAAACATCCTCTAATCCTTATGTCTTCCATCCATTTACTGCTTTCAAAAACCTCCTTGACTGCTATTTCTTTACACTAATCAAAGCATCTGAGCCTATCAAAGAAGTCAAAGGCATTTGCAGAGTCTCTGGCATACACAGAACTGATTTCACTATTTTCCTTTTCAGTCTCTAGTTTCTCAGCAACTGCTTTGGCAGCACCTACAAGTGGAGCAGCCCCAACAGTTGTCAGCTTACAGGATCCCAGTTTGCATGCCCTACTTAATTGCTTGAAATTCAGAGGTATTGAGCACCTGGGACTCCGGTGGAATTTAATGAGAGCTGTGGCTGCTTCCTCACCTCTGAAAAGTGAGACCCAGAGGACTTCTTTTGAAGACGTCAATCGCTACCCTCTACCTAGACTTCCCATATTTCATCCAAACATGCATCTGTCACTCCCTGTGCTTGTAGGCTTAGGTTTTGAATGTTGTGTCCTGGTCAAAGGTGTCAATTTCAATCCAACTTGGTCTATTTTAAAAGAGATGGAGATTATATTACTTTATAATTCCCTCTTAACTTTGTTCTACTCTATATCAAATATGAATTATTGACAGAATCACCCCAATCTGTCACATTTGATGAGGCACACATACTATGGGATACATTAAATAGAGATATAAGCTTAGAAGCTTATGCCAGTGAGTCTGAAAGAGAATTAATTTCTAATTCTGTGCGTGAAACAAACAACAATATAGAACATTATGATGCTTTGTGACCTACCAGTAGTTCTAATAATGAAAGGTTTCAGTGAAGTCTAATAGGGTAAACTACAGTCCCTTGTTAAAAAAAAAAAAAAAAAAAAAAAAAAAAAGCAGCTTAAAAACAGACACACACAGGCACATATATATACCCCAACTACCAAATTTGATTTAAGGACCAGATTCCAAGGTTTTTAGTCATGTTGAATGGTACCTTCCCATCCATGAATGACCCCATTGAACCAATGGGACCATTTGTGGAACAAGGTACTATTCAGCTCAGGAGCAGAGTGAAAGGAATCAGAATCCAGCCCAAAGTTAAAAGTAAACAGGAAATTCCAGCAGCATATCTCACAGTAGTCAACACAAAAAAAAAATAGTCAGCCTTCTCCACTGGTTTGCACACTAAGATACTGTAGCCATCCCTGTACACCAGAAAATAACTGCAGTATCTCATACGACTGTTAGTAGATCATCTTCATTACATGTTTGCATACAGGTGTTATTTAGAAAACTCAACAAAGAACAAGGACTCCTGTAATACTAGACAGCGTCTGCACTGAAGAGGTTATGCTTCAGTAGCGTGGTCAGACAAACGTTTGCAGAGAACAAGTGACTATACAACGTGGTCATGTACAGCTTAATAGCAGAGTGGGAAACAAGAAGTGTTGAATCGTTCTGGCTCTTACCTGTCACTACCACGTACCCTGTGTTATGACCACCACTGCAAGTGTTTCACAGGCTATGTGTATGTATATATATTGCCAGAAGATCAGTGGAGGATCAGCTGGCTTTTTAAGTATCCTTCAGGCCTAGGGACTGCATGCTTTTGTTTCAAGACCCTTTACATGTTGGAATGTTTCACACTGGCTGATGGATGAGTGGATTTGACTCAGCTAGATGGCTGCCTAACTACTAGGCAGTACAATGTCAGATATGTGTACAAGGACACAATCCATAGGAAACTGCTAGGCCAAACTACATTAAGAAAGAAATCAATGGCATAAATTACTGTAGGAGACATAAAGGTAAGGAAGGGAGAACACATGAATGTATAAAGGCTTGAATCAAACTAGGAGGCTAACTTACAGTATGAAGTGCCCTTTCCATCTCCAGTCAGTTCTATGCTGTAAAAATAAAATAGCTCTGCAGCTAATCCCTCCCTACTTCTTGGAGTAACTTTGATGAAATTGGAGATTATCTTGTAGAATTATCTGAGATTACACTATTGTGAGGAAAACAAGAGAAATTAAAGTTATTCTAAAAAGTACTGCTTGTGTGCAAATGCTACTGAAGTCCTAGGACATATATTAATTACAAATTTTCACAGGTGATTTGACTTAGACATTTTAAGCAGAGAAGAAGAGAACTCTGTAACTGAATGTCTCTGAGCTACTAGACTGCTTCTTGTTCTCATTGTACATTAAATGGACTATAATTAACTAACCAGTAATTAAAAGCTCCAGAAAGAAGGTAGTACTAAATTCACAGAGAGGAAAAGCTTATCAGCAGCTGAAGTATGGTATCTTCATAGCCAGGAAAAATCAATATCACTGAACGAATTGCTGAAAGCAACAAGAGGGACCAAAAGAAAATAAGAAAAGTAAGGTCAGAGAGCCAGGACATTTGAGACACAAAAAATGCCATTCCATTGGCTGTTAGGAGGAAAGTCAACAATAGTGAAGTCTAATTCCTTAAATAAAAGTAATGTTATTCCCATTTTCACTGGCAGTTCTTTCCCCAAAAGCAAAACAAAAACTAGCTATGTAACTATGTAAGTAACTAATAAAAACAGTAAAAGAAACCCCTGACGTTAGCTAACAAATAAGAAGAACAGAAGTGCAAGATGCAAGTTAGAGATGGACAAACAAGAATACATGTCAAATTTTTCTATTTGACTACAGATGTCAGTAATGCTATTTTCCACCAAATTGAAATCTAAACAATAATTTACAACACTGTTGTAAAAGCTGTTGCCAAGGTTCCACTAAGCCAAGCATGTCCAAGCCACTGTCCACAGGCAGCATGCAGCCCAGCACAGCTGGCAGTGCGGCCCACCTCCGTGTCGTGCAGTAAGGGTTGGTGTCAATATCAACTTCTTCAACATGGAGGATGCACTATATTCGATAGGTGGCTGACCACAGGAGGTTCAAAGGCTCTTTATTGGCACATGCTCATTGATCAGCAACAGGCGATCGGTGTGCTATTAATGTGGTGTTGACTGAAAGCAGGGCACAGGGATGGCGATGCTGGGCAGTGCTGATTCAAGTGATGGCAAATATTGTATGCATTTTGGTACATCAGCTGAACATCCTTGGAGTTGGAAGGGACCCTTCAAGTTCAACTAGACCAACTCCCCTGAGATGAACAGGGACATCCACAGTTCTACCAGATTGGTCAGAGCCTCATCCAGCCTGATCTTGCGTATTTCCAGGGACAGGGCATCCACTACATCTCTGGGCAACCTGTGCCAGTGCCTCACCACTCTTACTGTAAAAAACTGCCTCCTCCAATCTAAACCTGCCCTGTTTTCATTTGAAATCATTGCCCCTTGTCCTATCACCACAGACCCTGACAAAGAGTTTGTCTCCTTCTTCCTTATAGCTCCCCTATAGATACTGAAAGGCCACTATTAGGTCAACTCATAGCCTTCTCTTCTCTAAGCTGAACAGCCCCAACTCTCTCAGCATGTTCTCATAGGACAGGTGTTCCATCCTTTGCATAACTTCTGTGGTCCTCCTCTGGATGCCCTCCAACAGATCCATGCCTCTCCTGTACTGAGGACTCCAGATTTTGATGCAGTACTCCAGGTGAGGCCTCACCAGCACAGAGCAGAGGGGCAGGATCACCTCCATTGCGCTTCTGACCACGCTGCTTTTGGTGCAGCCCAGGATACATTTGGCTTTCTGAGCTGCAAGGGCACATTGCTGGCTCATGTTCTGCTGCCATCCATCAGTGCCCCCAGGTCCTTTTCAGCTGTGCTCCATCCTTTAAGCACCAGCTTGTGCTGATCATGGATGTTACCTCAACCCAGGTGCAAGACTTTGTGCTTGGCTTTGTTGAACTTCATGAGGTTCTCCTGGTCCCACTCCTGAGCCCAACTGAGTCTCTCTGGATGGCATCCCATCCCTCAGGCATGTCAAACCCACTCCAAAGCTTGACGTTTCAAGGCTGCCAAAAAAGAATAATCAATTTATGTTTGCAAGACTATTTTCAATTGATGTAAATAGATGACCTGCACAATTTTCAAGTGGAATGTATAAAGTTGCAATTGGATATTCAACTCAAAAATCTGATCATATCTCCTTACTGGACATTCATAATCCCTGTCTTAGCAAAGAAAAATACACTTCACAACCACACCTTATTCATGTCATTGCTTTTTAGCAGCACACATATTTTGACAAATTATTTTCAAGGAGAAAGTTTAGGAAGAGTAAAATCTCATAAAAAATCTCTGATGAACACCTTGGGACCTCACTAAGAATGGCATCCACTGCCATTGAACCAGACTGCTGTGTTAGTTTCAGAAAAACAAGCTCAAATATCCCACTAGTTTTATGTTTTTGTTCCTTCCTCTTTTTTTTTTTAATGTTTCATGAAAAATATTTAAAATTAAAATGTTTTGTTACTCATATATTAATGATATTGTATATTCTGTGAGGCTAGCTCCAAAACTAATGCCTTCTGCTTTATCAGGTTGGCCCATAACATCAGAGGCAAATATGGGTGCTATGGCAGTAGAGGTTGAACCTTTCCCCCAATATCCTGTTACATTTTGCTGCCATGTGACAGATGGCAGCAAAGAGGCAGTCTGTCAGAACGGTATCTGACATGGAAGTGTGAAATATGAAGTAAAGATCTGTCACTGAATTCCTCCATGCAGAAAAAAATGGCACCCATGGACATTCATCAGTGCTTGGTGGACGTGTATTTAGACCAGCAGTGGATGTGAGCACAGTGAGTTGGTGGGTGGTGAGTTTCAGCAGTGGTGACAGTGGGTCAACTTCACCTGTGCAGATTGTCATGAGTGCCACACGCAGGCTCTTGCTTATTGCTGGAGAAAATGCAGAGCTAATGGTGGTGATTATGTTGAAAAATAGTGTTTTGTAGCTGAGAATTTGCTCTGTCAAGCAGAGTTACTGTGCTTTTTGTATCTCTTGTAGTTTCCATGGAAGTAAATGGGAGGCATTACTTTTAGAATGACCTACACTTATGTGACACAAGACAATTTCTGTTCACTACATGTGACCCAAGGAAGCCAAAAGGTTGGACACCCATGTACTAAGCCATTAAGGACCCACTGCTGGTTTAATGTCTGTCTTAAAGGCATGTGAAGGCATGTGAAAAGATGTGTCTTAAATGGAGCTGAAATTATTTTATGTAAAGTAAGTTTCAGAACGTGGCCACACAAAACCTTCCTGAAAGGCAAAGGTGATATTTTCCCATTCATAGTAATAGCAAAAGGATGTGCAATAGACTGAGATGCATATAACCACACTTTCCTTCTCCTTGCAACTTTCTTTGCAAAGAACAGTGATAATTCTGTATACCAAGCATGGTGCCAGACAGTAGACTACAGCAGAGTGTTCTCTTTCTACCAACAAATCTCAGGTTGCAGATATTTCTTACCAACTTAACATCAGTGTGCTGTTTCAGATCCTCTGTTCATACCAGAACAGGAATGGCAAGATACACCCCTCACCACAGAAGTTCAGAAATACTGGAGAAAACATTGAGAACATTGCTCTGATTGATGCAGGGACCACAAATAACACAGCACCACATGGGCCTGCTCTGTGTGTTCTCCCATTCTTCAGTTACTTTCATCTCACACCCAGGCATAAGAAACATTATTCACTGGCTTTAAAAACACAGCCCACTGTATCTGCTTATGTTAAATCTTTAAGTGATTTAGCTGTCTGGACTGTGACTGTGCACTGAAATTCACCATTGCAGACTCTGCAACCGAGTCTCTTCCCATACCCTAAGCTGCTTCTTCACCATGGTTGTAAGAAATACACATTACATGTTAAACTGCACTGACTTCTGTTCTACCTAGAGTTAGCAAAAGGCTAATCAGAAAACAATCTTTTTGATGCTCCACTGCGGAGGTCATTGAAGTTTCATTTGAATGAGTTACGGACCTCACTGCTGCCTTTTTTCCCTACTAATTGAATGTTTCTTAAAGTCCTGTATACCATGTACCTTGCTAGCTTAGTTTCATCATTAGGCTGTAGCTGTATTTCTTCTCAAGATAGCCTCTCACTCTTTATCTCCAATCCTGAACAGACTTTCTTTGATTCAGAAGGAGGAAAACAACAACAAAAAATACAACAACAAAACATTGTAACAACGACCCCTCCACTTTACTCAAATGTCTCAGCAGCACACAGTAATGGTCTGTGTAAGGTACACACATCACAGACTGGTGACTTTGCCCTGTTTTCTCATTGGAATGGTGACTATATCTTTCTATGACTATTTTCTCGGCACTCTCCAAATATACAGTGTTACAACTAAAAGGAACTTCTGTTACGTAGTTGGATGAGAATTGCACACGTGTAAGCTAAACTTTCAGTTGTGATTATATATGCAATACTAAATGAGGTCAAACAACAAAAGGAACTACCAGAAACTTAAAAATCTTTATTTACGTCTCAGTTTTGACCATTATTGTGCTCACACATAGCTAAGTATAAATTCAGGCATGTGTTATGTGTAAACAAAGTAGTGATTGCCAGATGTATTCTGCTTGCAGTGTTCTTCATTCAAAATCTGGCTTAGGCCACTTTACCAAAAATTCCTTTGAAAACACATAATTACTAGCATACTCTTCCTTACTATCATGAGTTACTGCCAGCCATTCTGTACAGAAAATTCATGGAAATGCTGACTTCTAAGATGCTTATTTACTTACTTCAAGTGCTCAATATACCTGTAAAATTCCTGTTAGCATAAGGTTAAGGATTAAAAATACAGGATCTGGAATAATGTATACTGCACGCTTTTGCTTCCTTGACCACTGTACAATTACCAACTCAAAGTACTGCAGGAAACTTCAATGTAGTATCTCATAGGAAGGGAAGATTATTTGGTTAAAAACAAAAAACAAAACAACAACAAAGCAAAACAAAAACAAAAAAACCTACACTACAATATGTAGTATTCCAGAAGTAAGTATTCCATACAGTATGTATGTATTCCAGAAGTAAGCCACTGCCTCCAAATGCCCTATCCAGCTGTCAAACGCCAGTCTGCATATGTATAGCAATACAGCCTCTTCAGACTCTTTGGAATAATACAAAGGCCAAGGACACCAATTCCTGCATCAGTGAACAAGGGAAGAGACACTGGTGTCATCTATCTGGACTTCCATAAGACCTTTGACACGGTATCCCACAACATCCTTCTCTCCAAATTGGAAAGATACAGATTTGATGGGTGGATTGTTCAATGGACAAAGAACTGGCTGCTAGATCAAATCCAAAAAGTGGTCCTCAATGACTTAATGTCAGGATGGAGATAGGTGACCCCTACGTGTCGGTGCTGGAGCCAATACTCTTTAATATCTTCATCACCAGACATCAGACATCAACAGTGAGGTTGAGTGCACCCTCAGCAAGTTTGCTGATGATACCAAGTTGTGGGGTGCGTTCAACACACCAGAGGGATGGGATGCTATACAGAGAGACCCAGCCAGGCTCACGGAGTCCTTGGTTCTCATGCTGTTTATCTTGATCCACAGCTGCTGCTCTGAACAGTTTTTCTTGTATTCCCACCCACAAACATCCGTAAACAGTAAAAAGAGTGAAAGCATCAGGGCATGTGACCTAGTAGGCTGTTACCAATGAATTTACTCTAGAAAACAGTGGTTCTGAATTTTTGGCAAAGGAAAACAAACACCAGTAAGGTGGCCTTATAATGTTCTCAAAAGTCATGAGATCTGCACCATCAAGAGACCTATTTCAACGTGAGACTTGAGAACTAGACAAGCTTGTTCATAGTTCTTCCCAAAGGGTGATATATAAGAGATTCTCAGAGACAGCTTCAGTCAATTGTAAACATTGGTTTCCTCTGGAAAAAAATAAACAACCTATATCCCACACACATTCTGTAACTTGAATCTATATTTAATTCATTTTCCCCTTCAGAATATAGAGTATTTAGCCATCTGTGACACGGTTACACCTGCTACCAGATTCCCTTTGCTGCTGTGAGCACTGACAATTCAATAAAGTCTAATTGACGATCTTCTTAAAAGGACCCAGCTTAAGAATAATTAGCACACAAATAAGTAACATTCAAGATTCTTGTGATTTGATCAAATTCAGCATACCTTAGGGAAGATATACCAAGCAGCAATATAAATAATGATCAGATTTAGTGCAAAAAAACCTACACAACATTTTATATTTATATGCTCACATCTCTTATTAATTGAAGATTAGCCTCAGAAAACAAACAAACAAAAAAAGTGTTGTAAGTATTGTGAGAAAAATGAGAAATTTTTAAAGTAATGACTTAGACAGTAAAGACAGTATTCATACGGTTACGTGTCAAGACAGACAACAAATTTATCATAGAATCATTGAGCCACAGAATTACTTGGGTTAGAAGGAACCTCAAAGCCCACCCACTTCCAGCCTCGTGCTATGGGCAGGGCTGCCACGCAACAGGACCCCATCCAATGTGGTCTCGAGCGCCTCCAGGGATGAGGCACCCACAGCTTCTCTGAGCAGCTGTTCCAGAGCCTCAATGCCCTCTGAGTAAAGAAGTTCCTGTTGATATCTAACTTTAATCTCACCTGTTTTGAAGCCATTCCCCCTTGTCCTATCACTATCAGGCCATGTGAAAAGTCAGTTTGGAAGTTCCCTTTAAGTACTGGAAAGCCATGAGGAAGTGTCCTCGGAGCCTTCTCTTCTCCAGGCTGAACAAGCCCAGTTCCCTCAGCCTTTCTGCACAGGAGAGGTGATCCAGCCCTCCAGTCATCTTTATGGTCTTCTCTGGACCCACTCCAACAGCTTCATGTCTTCTGCTGAGAGCCTCAGGCCTGGATGCAGTGCTGCAGATGAGGTCTCACAGGGACAGAGCAGAAGGGGACAATCCCCTCCCTCTCCCTGATGTCATCCTTCTGTTGATGCAGCCCAGAATACAGTTGACCTGCTGGGCTGCAAGTGCACACTGCTGGCTCATGTCCAGTCTTCCATTCATCATGACCCCCAAGTTCTTCTCCACAAAGCTGCTCTCTTTGGGTTCTTTTCCCAGTCCGTGTGCATGTTTGGGATTGCCTCAACACCAGAGCAGATACAATTCTGAGAGAAAGGGCTATGTCATGGATAATACAATCTGTATGGAAAAACTTGATGCTTGGAAAAACACATGTACCAAGAGTTCCCTGTATAAGCATCTGTCTGTCTGTGCACATTCTCAAAAATATGCAATTAACGTGACGTTAATCATCTGTTCCTGTGGAGGATTCTGACTATTTAGAGAGACTGAGCAAAGAGAGAGACTGGAAAGAATAGCTTCCTATGTTATGCACCAGGAAGAAAAAAAAAAGAATCAGCAATGAGCCCATACTAATCTTTCATAGAGCTGAGAGGCTGAAGGCATTGATAAACTAGGGAAAATATCTAGCACACCCTAAATGCACTTAACGAAGACATTTAAAAAGAAAAGTGGTGAAATTCAAGTCTCTATTCAAGTTCTTCAGTGGAGTTCTTGACTTCGTACACTCCAGCACAGTCACACCTCAGCAAGCCTAACCCCCTCCACTGCTGCAGGCCAGACAGAAAAGGAAAGTGCTGTGACTTGTACCACTTCTCCAGCGCACTGAGATGTAGTGCAAGTAGGATACTGCACATGCCAAAACAAGGAGACAGAGCACTGCGGTATCACACAGAAAGGAGCTATCAGTCTGCTGGCCCCTAAACAGAAGTGCTACCTGAAGTGTTAATACAGACCTCACTGTCAGATATATCCTCAGTGCCAGAGAATTGCACCCTTGTGACATTCCACTGGGGTGTGAGGAGGGAGAGTTAACCTCATTCTACAGAAGGAGGGTGAGACTCCATGGAAATTGAGAGACATGCATAAGGTGTGAGGGTCAGACCCCTAAACTGATGAGCCCATATCATGTAGCTACTTTGCAGTTCTTCATATTTAGTTCTATACTACAAATTCAATATTTATTAATATAATTTATTTCAAACAACATCAGCTGGTCACACTGAAGTTCTCATTAAAATATATCACCACAATAATATATATCTTTTATCACAGATGGGCTGTTCCTCTCAACAAAGAATGTCTGCTTTTACTGATGTGAGCTCAAAGGATATACTTGAGTTAAGCCACACTGGCAAGCAAGACACAAATTGGGCTGCCACATGCACATTGGTGTTGCCTTACTAATGAACAGTCTTGCAGTGTCTGGATGAGTGTCCCCTTCTTGTTTGTGCTGCAGTAATTGTTTCCACCATGGAAACCAAATAAATGGGCAGAAGAGACCATCTGTCCCTTCAGAGCTTTGGGTAGGAGCTGGGAAAGGAGCTGGAAATAGGCAGAGACACACTGTGTCTCAGCTGGAGTGCAGATCCAGACTCCTTGTGCTCCCCTTTGGCATAACACGGAGGGTTTAGGATGAGGGGCACTAGATAAGAAACTCTGCCTCGGTGAGATCATTTAAGAGACTTCATAAATTCATAACCTCTTCTGGCCTACACTGGAAATGAGAAGAGATCTTTGATCCTAGCTGACATCACCCTTACAAATAAGGATATATCTGCAATGTGATATCTATAATGGGAGACGGGTGTGCTAGATCTGCTCTGTGAGGAACACCTGAGCATATGATTTCCTAGAGGTTACACCTTCCTACCAGAATTATTCTGTGAATCTAGGTTACATCCTTTACAGAAACCTCAGGAACTGAGCTAGTTTGCGAGTGTTGTTGGGTTTTTTGTTTATTATTGTTTGGGTGTTTTTGTTTGTTTGGTTGGTTGGGTTTTTTTGCTTTTCTGTGATTGAAATTTTTTAGCATGGAAGAGGCTGGAGATGTGTTTCAGACAGGGATATACGTAAGAAGATCTCTCTGGTTGGCTGAGACAGAAAGCAAGGACAACCTTGTATCATAGAAGGGAAAACTGTATTCCATTTTCGGCTGCAGTTCAGATGAGATTTTGTATTATTTTACTTAGCTTTTTTTTCCTCTTATGTAAAATTCACTCAGGATTGTCTCCATTACTAAGCAGACACGCTTACTGAAATCTGCCAATTTAGTCCAGCCTATATTTAGATCCAGGAAGTTTTATTTTATTTTATCTTTAATAACATCTTTTGCAAGTGATAAGGAGAACATTTTTGGTTCCACACTACCACAAATCTTTCATTTGTGGTAGCTAATGAAAATATAAAACCTATTAGATTACAAAAAGCAGGTCTGAAAGTGACTCTAAATATGGTCCTACCTCCTCACTGGCAAGTTAATGACAGTATTACCAATGACCTCCCAAAACCTTCTACCCCAAAATTCCCTCTTAAAAGTTACGTGCTGTGGGCTTCCTAATGAATGTGAGTAATGGTGTATCTTCCTACCACCCCAAGTATACTGCATGGACTGCATGGAGAGGTCAGTAATTGCAAATTTATTTTTCTACATAGCACAGTGAAGTCTCAAAATACTCTTTAAGTGGGACTTAACTTGTGCATAAAATCCTGCTGACATTTTAATAAAGCCTGGGATGCTCAGTTTTGACCAGTTCTCAGCTGCAAGAGGTAATAGGAGACTGTAATACTCAGGTAAAGCTAAAGCATGTGTGTTAACGACATACGTGAATAAGAATAGGGCCAGACCAAAATAGAGAAGAGGAAGGTCAGTTACACTATTGACCTTGGCATTTAGGTATTCATGAAGCACAGCACCACATGGATACAGCCTTAGCACTGTGCATGAACCTGACTCAAGCAGAATTATCTTGTGTGTCTTTCAATGCACAGAAAAACTTCTCACATGACCTGGACTAATTTACTTCCAGGGAACTGAGACTGGACCCTGGACCCTTGTCAAAGGCTGTCACCCACCAGTCAGTTTGCCTGGGAAAGGAGATGTCTGTTCTCCAAGTAAGGATCTTTCATTTTCTAAGCCTCCAGATCTATTAGGAAGTCCAAATGAAGGAACCAAATAACACTTGTCCAACCACCATTCATGCAAAATTAAACATCCTTGGTTTCATGGAGATGGAATAGGCATAATCCCAGTTACAAAGCAAGACAAACAGTTCTTTATTTGCAGGCACAGCCTCATAGCCTTTAAGAAAAGTTTTCCTTTTTTTTTGTTTTTTTTTTAATGCAGGTATGATCACAAAGGCAAGCATATGCAGGAGAAGACATTCTGCTCTGAGTGTTATTTTGAGTTAGCAATCATGCACCGCAGTGCAGTGTGCAAACCCTGCAGTTAAATTTCAGGTACCTAGTTTAGATCAGTCATTCAAAACAGTATTTTTTCCTGTTATAATTTTCACACAAATCAGCACTTGATGACTAAGATTTCTGGCCCTACAGCCCTAGAAGAAGCTCCCTCTTCTCACTATATATTTCAAGACCACATTTTGAGATGCATGTGGCTCACACAGTAAACATAACAAGAAGATGCTGAGTGTTTGCTGCAGTCTGTCTACGATGCTCCCATAAATAACAAAACAGTTCCAAATCATGCCAATAAAACCTCATGAAAATATCATCCAGTTTGTCCCACATTTATCATTAAAGGGGAGAAAGCATATTTATAAAGTGTCATTTTCAGAATGTAGCTTCATCAAAAATACAGGGAGAAAAAGAAAAACAACAAAGCACTTCTTACGGCAGCTTACAACAGAGTTTCAAAAAAGGCTTTTATGGCTTTGGGGGCTTGCTTCTATACATTTGTAGGGTCAGCCCACAGAAAGCAACATACTGGATTAGTTGTTCGGATAGCAGTCAGATCTCTCTGTCTCCATAATCTTCAATACAGAAATGAAGTGACGAGTGATTCTTTTCTCTGTTTTGAGGGACATGCAGTTGAAAGGGACTGGAAGAAACAATATCAGTCTGATAAGAGCACAGAAATTTTTGATAGGAAAAGAGATTTTCAGGGAAAGGTTGGGGGTTCGGCAGGGAAAGTATGTTTGTATATGTATGCATGCAATTCTTGCTTATTTGGTTCATGTGGATTTTCCTCTTGACTGAGGTGTACAAATTATTGTAGAAATGTAAAAGTAGAAGTGATCTCAAGAGGACATCTGTTCCACATCACTGACAGATGTCTGTCTGACCCATTTTAAGGATTGGAAGCAAGGATTCTGGAGTATTTTAGAAACCTTGTTCCAGTACTGTGCCATTCTCATAACCAGAGAATCTATCTGAATTACACTTAATCTGAGTATCTCATGCTTCAGCTTTGCCCATCCATTTCTTTTCACCACATTTTTAGACATGGAGAACAGGTAAGTGTCCTTCTCTCTATAATATTTTTAATAACATTTTTTGTATCACTGATCTACATTACCCCTATTTTTTTTTAAACAAAAGGAGTCAGTTATTTCAGCTTTTCCTGATTTCTAAGAACTGTTCTTTCTCCTTTCAAAATGAAAAATATTTCAAAATTATGTACCATAGTGTGACATCACCAGCGGACACAGACATAATATTCACAGGTTGGGCCTCATTATCCAGAGGACAAAATAGACGCTTCCCAGTTACTCACATTTATAACTATTAATATTAATAACTATTAATTCATCCCAACACACAACTTTGTATTTCTGAATTTCATATTTTGTGCTATGTGCTAAACTTCTTTTGTGAAAAATGCTTCCAAACTTGTTTTCCATTCCATATTTGTGTATTCAATGTTTCCTTCCTCAGAAGTGATACTTTACACTTGTCTACATTGAATTTCATCTTACTGACTTCAGACTCTTTCTTCAGTTCATCAAGATTATTTTTGTATTCAAGTCCTGTTCTCTACAATGTTTACAGCCCCTTCTAGTTCAGTATCACCTGCAATTTTTAAAAGTTTTCTACATTTTTTGTCATCAAAGATGTAAATGTTGAATACTACTGGACTTAAGGCAGACCTCTGTGATATCTTATTTGATAAGATACCACAGTTTTCCCGGTATGCCAACAAAACATTGATAATTGCATTACCAATAAGACCAATTTTTCAAACAGTTTTGCACTCATCACATAATAACTTCATCTAATCCATATTTCTCCGATTTACTTATGAAAATGTCAGGTGGATGTGTGTCAAAACCTTCACTGAAGTCAAGATCTATCACATCTGCTGCTTCCCTCTTATCCACTGGGCCAGTTACATTGTCAAAGAAGGAAATTAGATTGCTTTGATGTGATTTGTTCTTGACAAACCTATGCTGGCTCTTATCACCTTATTTTCCTCTAGATGTTTACAAATTGATTGTTCAAAAATTTGCTCTTGCATTTTTCTCAGTATCAAAGTCAACCTGACTGGCCTGAAATTCCATAAGTCTTCCTGTTTCCCCTTTTTAAAGACAGGTACAGTGTTTGCTTTTCTTCTGTCCAGGACCTTCTTCTTCTCCAGGACCTCACCCATCCTCCATGAGCTCTCAGAGAAAACTGCTAATAGTTCAGAGATCACTTCAGGTAGTTCCTGAAGTACCCTGGGGTGAATTTCATCAGGCCCTGCTGACTTGACTGTACCTAACTTACCTGAATATTCTTTAACCTGTTCACTTTTTTTCCTGTAAATTAAACATCTTTCTGCCAAGTGTGTGTTACACAGTTATTTTACTTAAAGGCAATATTCCTAATACAGTAGTTTTAATTTAGTTGACTTGCAAAGCAGTTATCCTTCACTCCACAATGTCAATAAAGAAAATGGTGGCTATATCCAGTAAACTGCTTATGCTCAGAAGGAAAAACTCACCTAAATCCTAAACTACAAAATTTCAGAAAGTGTCTGATTCTGCCACTGGAGACCAACCTATAAGAACTCCAGCTAGACTTCATCACTTTCTCATACCTCACAGTTTGTTTTAGGGCAGGGGCAAACCAGGTCTAATTGCAGCAGTTCAGTACTTCAGAAGGTACTTTTCACTTAACCTAAGTGAAATCCGGACATCACCCATTTCTCCACTTATTTTCCCAAACTGGAAGCGTTTCCAAAACATGGAAGCCATTTATACAATCAAATTTCATATAAAATGCAGCAAGGCCATTCTGCAAAAGATAAAACAAAAATATATTGATCAAGAATTACAGATACAGGCTATGTTGGTTCACTTCATCAGATAAGGTTTCTTCAAGATGGATATAGCTACAGATTGACTCTCAACTATCATCTGTCTGTTTCGTGAGCACTGCTCATGTTTACAAAGCAGTCTTCTATCTCTCAAATATACACTTGACATACTTGCTGTACTTGCAATTAGTGTAGGTGAGGTCCATTGTTCAAGTTTTCCCCTCTGTTTTTTTCTGCACTAGTATTCCTCACAAGGGACCTAAAAGACAAAATATTGATTTTTTTTTCTCTCCTGCACCCTCGCCCCCACCCCCCTTTTTTTCCTTCTAAATAGCTTGTTCTTTTTTATTATGTTATTCTGATGGTTTTAATTTCTTGCTGCCTACTTTGATGTAGCAACGTAAAGACAGCCAAAGATGAAGTTCTAACCCTAAGGCCTTGAAACAGCAAGGAAACAGCATTTTCTCCCTGTCCCTCAGAAAAAGGAATAAAATGGCTTAGTTGAAAGAAATCTGTAGCAAGGGGGGTGTGAAGAAACTGTTCAATTTCCTTACCTGTCGATTAACACAAAGGATGCTCCTTACATGCTGGAGCAGCCATTCTCACAATCAGGAATTCATCTTTCAGACTACCCACAGGATACCAAATTATCCCAGCCATGACCCCACAGTGAGCTTCGTGGCAGTTATTGCTGTCAGTACTGGGGGGAGCCTCAGGGAAGGAACCAGGAAACGATATGAGCACAAGATCACCACAGGGCTAGTGCCTGGCAGCAGCGATGCAAGAACTTTGAGCAAGAACATTTCATGAGCAAACAAGCGTTACATCTGTAACTAAAGAGGTGATTCCTCTTTAGCTATTCTCTCACTGCTGTTAAAGTCAAGAAAATTATCACTAAGTTAAAGGCTTCCAAATGAAAAGGTATTTGAAGATACTTGATTTCAGTAAAGATATTAGAAAAGTGTCTGAGGTAAAAATTGCAGAAGCAACCACCAGTGACAGCAGCAAGCCCTGTTGGTGCTATACCATTAGTCATGGATTGGGACAGGCTGGATTTCAAGTGGTCTAGAATCTACCCCACAGAAAACAGGTCAGCAGGATGCAGATCCCACGGCCTTTCTGGTAACCTGTTCCTCAGTCAGGCCAGATGCCAGGGACAAAATTTGCAAGCTGTCCCCACATCCTGTTGCTGTGTGCCCCAGGAAGAACCAGGCCTCTGGTCCTTCTTGCTTTGGGGCTTTCTGTCCATGGGAGTGCTCATTTGGTCCTGCTGCACCAATACCTCTGTCTCGCCTCTGACACAGTGTGTCGTAATTGCCTTCACTGAACTTCACGGGGTTCCTATCAACCCATTTCCTCAGCTGACAGTTACTATAGGTCAGTTACTGTTTCTATACTGTGGTCAGTCTGCAATTACCCTGCAGAAACACAGAAATGCAAGATGAAAGTGCTTGGGCCAGTATCTCATAAAAAAGAACAAGGCAGTAAATGAGCAGAATGATATAGCAAATGCCAATGGAGATACAGAGATTCATCAAGAATTAGTACACAGTACAGTGGCATAAAATTGACAGACATCAAATCTTCTAGTCTTTCAGCCTTTCCAGTCACCAAATGATACCACCAGAGCCACTGAGAGTGAAAAAAAGCTTTTGTGAAGAAACTTGGCAGGGAAAAAACAACTTCAACAGTGTTAAACTCTTCTCTCATTCCCACAATTATCCATCCAGACTAGGAAAGACTTTTACAAATAAGAAAGCCCAGAAGAGCACTCTCTAAGACATAGTGCAGAAAGAGACCTCATTTTTCTTAACTGTCAGACACTTATTCCAGAAAGGAATAAAAAATGTTGATTGCAGCCAAAAATCACAGACATCGACCAACAGTAAGCTCTGAAGATGCTTTTTCATAAGGGAAATTGGGATGGGCAAAAGCAGAGGAACACATTCATATCTGGATCCATATCTAAGGTTCCTTTCCATTTACGAGGAGTGAGGGTTGGAAGCTGAGCTATACTTGAGGCCAAGCACAGCTCCACCAGAAATGAGAACTGAGGAAAATAATAAAATAGTGTTCAACTTCAGCATATATTAGTGATAACTATAATGATTCATAGACTCTAGAAGCAAAAAGATCATGCTTATTGCAACACACAAAAAGCACAATTCAACAAAGATATGTTCAGGCATAAAAACAGATAATAGCTATAAAAAGAGGCTTCCATTAATGACTCTAAAATAAGGAGAAGTAATTCACAAACCTTCTATCTGCTTTCTATGACCAGAGTGGGCTCAGTGTTTTCAGGAACAACAGAACTGTTGTTCATGACAGGACACCACTGGCCTCATCTTCTTCTTTACCAATTCCTAGAGTGCTCTCTGAAAGAGAAGACCTTAAAACACACACGAGCAGCAGATGTGCCATGCTATTGGCGGAGACAAGCTGACCAACATCAGAGTGTTGCCAACTTTTCATTTGGCCCAAAGGTGAAATTGTACTGCTCTTGCAGTGATCAAATAGTACCAAAACAAATCATCAGAACTGCATAGTCTTCAACATTTTCTTTGGTAATGTAGAATAAGGCAGCAGAAGGAAATAACCACATCATTCATGTTTGCCCAAGGCACAGTTTAAAACTAAGTTCCCATCTTGTGAGTCAGGCTGATGTTTTCCTCTTATGCTAGTGTACCTTCCAAAAAGGTGCCATGACGTACACTGGATATAGAGCTCCACACTGGAGAGATGAAAAGTTGTCTTCACTGGCTGCAGTAAAAAACTTCAGATGGGAGGGAATAGCCAGGGATTCATTTCTTTGTGTTTAGTCTGGTGATATGTTCCTGCAGTTTCCCTGTCAAACTGAAAGCCAAAAGAGATCTTTTAAGATTATATGTCCATGGCTTTCTGTAAGATGACTCTTCTCTTTAACATGGCCTGGAGTGAGACCAATGTAGATCTTCCCCCTACCACTGCAGAATTTCAATTAATGTTAATTCAACTATAGTGTGTTGAAACCTCTGATCTGGCAGGTTTTTTTGTTTTGTTTTGTTTTGTTTTGTTTTGTTTTCCCCTTAATTTCTTCATTTTATTGAGGGAGAACAACCAAAACCTAATAAAGTTATTTCTATGTGGGTAATTTTCTCCAAGATCTATTTTGGGGTATATTTTTCAATGTACTCCTCAGTCATGGTCTGGAATCCTGCCCATGGACATGTAGAAGCAGCCTGGACAAAAAGGAAAGTATTGTTTGCTATCCACCTCTGAGAAAAAGACTATCTCAGTAAAACAGAATTGAAGAACAGGAACATTCATTTAATATAGATATATCATATGAACAACAGGAAAACACTGAGTTTATTCCAGTGAGTTGAACAGTAAAATCTGGCCTGAAGAATTAAGTGGCTGGCTGAAGAACCAAACTCACTCCTCCCTCCAGTTCCTCTGATCCTGGCAATGAGCACATCTTTCTCTGGTCAGGGGGAATGCAAGTTTGACAGGCCAAGCGGTGACATGACCTTTATAAAAATAAGAAGCTAGCAAGAATGGCTACTTCCTCTGTTTATATGGCAAAGTTGGCCCTCACCAAAGATGTCAATCATGTGCCAGGCTTTTTTCCTACTCTTCCTTTGTGTGTTTTTTTTAGCAGTCTTCAGACTAATTTCTTTGTTCTTTCAACATAGCAGGTGATCTCTGTAGGGCAGCCAGTAAAATAAATTTATGAACTGTCTGAAAAAGCCCAAAGGGCATCAAGCTCTTTGTTGTTTATTTGGGTTATTGTGAAGGGTACAGCCAGGGTATGGGAGGCAGGTGGCCAGATCCCAAGCTGATGTAAAGCAGCACCGTTTACTGACTTTAAACTCAATGGAGCTACTTCTGGTCAGGCCCTTGCTATTGTAACTCAGCTGCTGGAGAAACATCAGCAGAAGATCTGACCTACCTATTTCTTTGTGCCTGTTAAATGAAAAGCACATTTTCCCTCCAGTAGAGTTTGGATAATGCTGTTTTCCTGGAGTGTCATCATAAACAAAAAGATACCGAAGAGACTTTCTAATATGCTGTCTGAACCACAGTGGGACAGGATTTTAAACAAAGGAGACCTGAAACTGCCCGACTAGATCTGCAAAATTTAAGCTTGTACTTGTGCATTCAGCTGTTCTGAGGACATGCAAGGGCTAGGCCATGTTTGCATACACTTTAAATGCATTCCTGACACATAAACGCTACAGCTAGGAAAGGGGAAACAAAATCAGAAAAAAATCTGAACTATTTTTGATGTCTTTCCCTTTCTCTCAGCCCTCTTGTTTCTCATCGAGGTACACTGTTCACACTGAGATGGTAAGTGAAAACCGAAGTGCAGATGAACAGTGTGCACATCTCCTTTTATATGTTTACTTATTTATATATGCCTTTGGATCCCACTGCATTTTTCACACGTGTAGCAACAAACAATGCCTGTGTCCTGCTCTGACTCCAGCTCAGGCAGTTGTATCCTGCCTTACTAATGACCTCCCTAGAGCTTCGTTTGGATGCTGGTTTTATTTCTCAGCTTTCTGTCTTAAACAGTCTTTCTTCCTTTGATGCAAAGCTGGTTCCTTCAACACATCATTTGAGCATTGCCAACAGAAGATTACTCTTGTATGTCCTCTGCTTTTAAACACCTCCTGGTGCCATTACACCTTTGAGAGAATTTTTAGGTAAAATTACTTATTTGTAAATCCAGAGCTCCTAATGCACATTTGGCTTAAGGCTACAGTCCTTCATGTTTTCACTAGCTGGTGCTGGGAGGAAAAGGGGAAATATCGTGTATGATTTCTTCATCACATAAGTAGACAATACCTGTTCACCTCGAGCTACACTGTAAAGATGAGATTAACACCTAAGAATCATCTTCAGACAGCATACAAATATGGCATATTTTAACAAAAAATATTGCTTTCACTTGAAGACAGTCCTGACTATTTACTCTGTCTCTGTCTTTCTCTCGGATGCTCTGAAACTACTGTTTACTCTCTGGCACAAGTACACATTAACGAGGTCTGATAGGAGAAAGCCTGCTAAACAGGCTGCACAACTAGAGTTTCAGCACTGCTAAATAAACGGAAGCATTTATCTACTCAGTGTTATTTCCATGGCTCTGGGTTTCCTGACACGTCAAGGCCAGCTTCCTGCTGACTTACGGGCCACATTCTCTGCCATGGCTGAAGGCATAGTGTATCTAACTTCCTTCCATACCACACCTTGGACCCATCTCAAGTTTGAATGACTCCACACAACCTCAGAGGGTAAACCTCCTTCTATTTACTTAAACACATGCTGCCTGGTAAAAAACTCTCCTGTGGCAAAGGGAAGCATTTCTGGATTCCACCCTGCGGAGCAGTGAAAAAAGGGTGATTCCACTCACTTTGATTGCTGCCATAGCTACTGTGATTCCCTTCCTCAGAACGAAGATAAATGCAGGCATGGTGCTCTCTTGTTTCAGTCACACAGAAAGTCAGACAACAGTGGCCTTGAAGTCTGTGATTGTGCTCCACATTACATTTTAACTCTCACTGTCCTTTGGTGACTTCTCTTCGAAGAAAAGAAAAAAAATGAGCTACAAGTAGTAGGTTGCAAACAACAGAGCACACTGACAAGGGTTCTTCAGCCAGAATCAGATAAAAAGATGGAAGTGAGATGGGTAATATTCTGCATTGTTGATTGATAGAATTGAGAATTGAGAATTGAGGATAGAAACAAAACTTCAGGCAGAAATTTTAAGGAGAAAGAAAAGTAATGTTTTTAATGAAGGTGTGAACACCACTTTTGAAGGCCACCTGCATGTCCTTTGTAGATTTCCTGTGACAGTAGTGCCTTGATGGCTGTAAACAATGCTCTTGATTATGTTAACAACAAAGATCAGAGTGAATTTTGTTGAAAACTCTATCCTTCAATGAAACTTTTGTTAAATAACTTCTTTCAAGAATGAGAGAAGTTAAATATATATATATATATCATTTTTCCTTTTGCTTTTTTTTTCAAACAGCTCTCAAAATGGCTTCACAAGACTGGTAGGCAGACCCTAGTATTTACTGTTTATATGGACAGCTCACATGGATTAGGAAGAATATGTTCTGCCTTGTGTTGCAGTTTGATACAGTTGCCTAACTGCATTTTGGACATTTCTCTCTCCACTTATTAGTTTGCGGTTCGACTCTGTCAAAATCAGAATGAGAATAATCAGTGCTCTACTCCCCTGTTTCCACAGGTTTTTGGAAGATACTAGACCTCAAAACTGGGACTTCAGAACTCATTCCAAGAATCACTTCCTTACCTAAGCACCGAGAATCCACCAAGAAAAAAAGAAATCCACTTGAAGAAATGACAAGCTTGGTAACTAACCACAATGACTTGAGACTGAGGAAAGGAAATGCAGACTCTTCCTACACACGGAGACAATTTGACAGATAATTACTCCTGTGAGTCATTCATGGAGTAGACTTCCTCTGATAAGAAGCAAATTGCCATCATTCCTTTTGTTCCTTCCTTAGTCTCTTGACAGAGACAGCTTCAGGATGGGTGGCCTCTATGGTCAGGAGCTCTTTAAGCAGAGAGGCAGAGCCCAGCATTTTTAGGTTCACAGGTATTCAGCTGCTGAGGTTAAATGTTTTTAGAGCGTGCTTCTGACCACCCTGAACTGACCACATTTTCTTCAAGGGGATCCCACAGGGAAGTAGTTTGTCCTCCAACATCTGCCCCATCTGTTCTGTTTGCACAGCAGGATAACCTGTGATTCCAGGACTGGATGGACTCTGCTCAAGACACGGCATTTCTCAGCATTTTTGGCATTACTGTTCTCTTATTCATGACTTGTCCTCAATGGAAGAGATGTGACACATGCCACTCGAAAAGGGATTAATACAAACACACACAATCACGCTCTTCTCTGGATATACTGGAAAATATCACTGTGTCTCTCTAAAACATTGTCCCGTGATGAACTTGATCAAGCTCTCTTCACAGACCATCAAGGGATTCCTGCTGGGGGTTCACTGGGTCTTGGACTCAGACCTGTGAGAATCAGGCATAACTTTTTAAACAGCTTATAGTAATTGTTACTTAGATTGCAATGATTTTATAAGCCTTCCTGTTATCACAGTTCATACACTTCCTTCCAAGCAGAAAAGTTGGGAATATATCTGGCTCATGGAAGGAGAACGATTACAACATCCTTCAGTTACTATCATAGCCAGTTTCCAATTCTCAGTCACTAGTCTCTCAGTAGGAGGCAAGCACCCAGTCGGTGAGAATGAGCATCATGTTAGGAATGCAAAGCACTTAATAAAAGGAAGACTTGTATCTCCAAAGTGCAGAAAGACACTAACATTTGATTACCTGGAAAGAGACTCCAGGGAGAAATTCATGACCACAGAAAATAGTTTCCAAATTAAATACGGTACAATGCAAGCATTCAAAACTAGATGCAAACGGTGTAAAATTGATTTTTCCAAGAAAGCATAAAATGGTGAATTTAGCAATAACTTGCAGTGGGGTCTGAATCTCTTTTGCTTTGAGTTTGCTTAAGCCATTTACACCCAAGCCAAAAAAGCCAAAGTTGCCATCAGTTGGTTCAGAGTTGGATTTATTTCTGCTTTTCATTGCTGCAAACTACAGTGTAAGATGCTCACAAAGAAAGTAAAATGTAGTAAAATCTGAGCAAAAAGAAATCTGATGGAACTGTGCAACACATTTGTTTCACATGGTCACTTGAGGCTGATTCAAGTACTGCGGACAGCAAGACATACAACTGTGCAGCAAGGCTACTATCTTCCTAAGTAAGTCCTGCAAATTGCTGTGTTGCTGCTCCTGACTCAAGAGCACAAGGCAGAAAAGCAGAGATTATGGTCAGAGGAGAGAAGTACACAAATAATCACAGACATTATTCAGAGCATCAGACACTTAGACCTGGAACTGAAAGCCTGCTAAACTCACCACATTGTTTTCAATGGGCTTTGGATCTGCCACTAATCCAGCAAACTTTAGGGTGGGATTTCCTCTCTCCAGATAGGTTCTTAACAGATAACTTTTTCATTTAATCACAGAAGAACAGATGAAAAACAGCAAATTTCAGTTATATTGGGGATGGAGAAGTAAAATATATGTTCGCAATTAATTTACACAATTTAAATAAAATATCATCCTCCCTCACTTTTATTTATTATGAATTTCTCCAGACCCTAATACTAACCTTTGCACAACTCAGGCCACTAAGATGGAAAGCAGCTTGTCCAGTGTTATCTGCCACTGACACTGGTGATCTCTACTGGAAAGCGTCAGTGGGGACAACCCTCACCAGAGGATCATGCCCCCTGGCAGAAAGGAAGAGAAAGAAATCTCTTCATCTGATCTTAGTGGTTAGAGTGAGCTTTATGTCTTTTGTCCCGAAGGTGGAGCAAGCTAAAGAGACTCAAAAATAATTTCTTGACTAAGAAGTACTCTTACCTTACCTTAAGAAATTTTGACCTTCTGGATGCCTTTTCTGTTCATTCCACAACCATTTATTCATTAGCTTCTTAGGAGATGCAATACCGCAGTGTAACTATGGAGTTGGGATATTCTTTACCTTCCTGCATGGCTCATCTAGAATCAAATGTGACCTGGCTTTAGCAGGTGGTGGTACAGGAGTCTGTTCCATTGATTGAGCTTAAAGACATGAAAAATATGACTGATGTAAGGCAGAGATTGAGCAAGGCTCTGTCAACAAAATATGAACAATCACATTAACAAATACATATCAGTATCAGAAAATGCCTGCTTTGACTGCATGCTGCTGGGTTTGTTTCTCT
>JAPSGF010000066.1:1145030-1156510 GCA_035772895.1 Perdix hodgsoniae
TTTTTCTTTTTCTTTTTCTTTTTCTTTTTTTTTCCAAATGGATTGCCCAGAAGAAATTGCTGTGAGGCAAAACTATCCTGAGCTGCATCAAAAGCAGTGTGACCAGGATGAGAGAGGTGATCCTGTCCCTCTGTTCTGCACTTATGAGGCCACATCTGGAGTACTGCATCCAGGTGTGGAGTCCTCAATGCAGGAGAGACATGGACGTATTGGAGAACATCCAGAGGAGGGCCACAAAAATATCCAAGGGATGAAACACCTCTCCTCTGAGGACAGGCTGAAAGAGCCATGGCTGTTCAGACTGGAGAATGGTCACAGGAGACTTGATAGCAGCCTTTCAGTACCAAAAGGGCTACAAGAAAGAAGGGAACAGACTCTTTATCAGGGTCTGTTGTGACAGGACAAGGGGAAATGGCTTCAAATGAAAAGAGGGAAGATCTAGATTGGATATAAGGAGGAATTTTTTTACAGTAAGGAGGAGAACGCACTGGCACAGGTTGCCAGAGAGGTGGTGGATGCCGTCCCTGGAAACACTCAAGGTCAGGCTGGATGGGGCTCTGAGCACTGATCTAGTGTAGATGTCACTGTTCATTGCAGGGGAACTGGCCTAGACGGCCTTTAATGGTCCCTTCCAGCTCAAATGATTCTATGATTCTACAATTCTATGACAATGAAAAAGAGATTAAAATTTTCCACAAGGTTATGACATTTCAGTACTTTAGCAAACACTTTAAATATACTTTTCAGAGTTCATGTAACATGCACCCTCCAGCCTGATCTAACCCCCTGCTGAAGCCAGCAGAACTTTGCCCATTCATTTAAATGAATTATTTCAAGCCTCACGTGCGTGCTTGTTCAACACTGTCTTTAAAACAGATGCATTTATTCACATGCTTCAGAAAGAACAGTCGGACAGGTGGAAATTGTGCAAACATCACATTTTCAGTCCAGTTCTAAATGCAGGACTTGATTGGCGTGAGTCTGTGCAGAACAAGTGACAGAACTCTCCTGAACCTGCTAGAGAGGCCCCATCTCATGCACTGTGTTACTGCCTCCCCATGCAAAAACCCACACAGTGTCATGTGGAGTGCCTTAAGCAGTACCACCACTTAGACAAACTGAGTCCCCACTGACAGCATTACTCAGGGGCTCCCATTGGCCTCCTCCCATTGTGGGGTGGATCACATACATGCGTGTGCACATCTGATGCCAGCTGGACTAAAAACAGGGAGGTCAGGATGCAGAAAAACCCACTAAGAAATAGTAGAAGACAAATAAGGAAGGAGTCAAAAGGCAAAAAAAGACATACTCTCAAATGCAGTAGCTGCCTAATCCCAGTGAATAGTTCAGCTAGACATCCCACTAGGGCAATAGCACAGGCTGACACAAACCATTGCATTATAAGCAGAACGCGGTATATTTGGGACCAGTTAATTCTTTCCACTGCAGTTAAAGCAGCTTGTCCAAGAAAAGCCTATCAATTTAATCCTGCCTACAGAGCACCAGGGCTGTCATTTCCCACCTGTGCTACAGAACTACTTGTGTATATTCATGAAGAGTGGTCTTATTACTAAGAATACACCTAATGTGTACTTCAGTGTAGCAGGAGACAAGTTACAACAGCCCTATTAAAGGAAATCGCAGAGATCACAGAATTGACACATTCTGTTTAAAGGCAGCCACACTTACACTTGATTGCACAACTGGAGACAAGTTTGCTATGTACCTCATCTTTCATGAACTCTCATCTTCACTAGTTTAAAACATAAGATAAAAGGAAACCAGCTGTGTCTTGGCAAAGGAATAGGGGACAATATCAAATGGTAAACTAGGCATATTTGTATGTGTAAACAAACCTAGAAAAGGAAACGTTAGCTTTAATGAGCACTTGATAATATGGGATAAACGTAGGGAGACCTGAAAGCAAGAAATAGCCAATAATTTATAACATCAAAACCAGCAATTGCAGCTCTTAGAAAGCAAATGAAATGTGAATGAGTAGGTACATGTAAGAAAGGAACAACAACAGAAAATACTTTGATCATTGGTAAGAATGAGTGTTTTACAACAGAATAACACAAAATTGATCTTATCATTATTCGTAAATGTTGATCATTTTGTAAGTTTGACTTGGCCAGTTCATAGTAAGGAAGTCACATTCAATTTAATCTAGAGTGGTGATTCTTGAAAGATGAGATAAGCAGCCATCAGGAAGCATGCAGGGGGAACTCAGCACTGTTAGCACCCCACAGATTTAGATGACAAGATTGGATTTGAAAGTCAGAGGAGCACCCTTGGATGTTTCCACATGAAGGGTGTGTTTAGGAGGAATCACTTATGGACTCAGAAGTGAATTATATATATAAGGCAATTACATGCTTTTTGTTTTAAAAAAATATATTTTTAAAAAATAGACAAAGAATCACAATAAAAAGGAACACAGACTGAAGCATGTTAATGTCAGTAGTAGAGACAGCCTGGGAAACTATTTTAGGAGATCAAGATGAAAAATATTTAGAAAAGCATGAGTTGATTAAGAACAGGCAATGTGAATATCTAGAAGAAGGGATCAAGTCTCACTTGCTGGAATTCGCCAGGAATGATGCCTCTCAGGTCCAACAACACTGCACATTTGGAGCAGCAGTGAGGCCTGCTGTCATCTCCACAGAAACTCTTACACACCCTGGATCAGTTTATAGCTTTTTGTGGCCTGTGCAGAACCTGAGACTTCCCAGCTCCTGCAGGAAGGAAATAACAGAGTAAAGAGCTTGATTCTATAGCTAGAAAATCCCCTTTGAATTAAACCCAGAGAGCAAGAGGAATCTGCTTCAGAATGCCTTAATGCTCTTTGATGCACAGCCAAAGACCATTCTCCTCTTTATATTTCCAGCACATTTAGTCTTAGTCTGCTCAGTTCTGCGTTTTTCACATAGCTAGCCCCTGTCAATGAAGGAAGGGCTGTGACCATTGCTGTACAGACCGGGGCAAGCATGTTTGCAGAAGAATCATATCTAGCATATGAGGAAAGAAAGTATGTTTCATTTGCCTGTCAGCAGACACGCTAAGTGTGTCAGTAAAAAGTAAGGCTATCTCATCATTCTCAGAAGAGGATGGGCCAGGAAAATCAGTGCAGCTCCATTTATTTAAATTCCATCATGCCCAGTTAGGGAACAAGGACACGGGAAGCAAGTGGAACAGGTAGATCAGAATTGTGAACACAAGTTAAGTAACACCAGCTGTGGATCTAGCCTGGTGAGGAGGTCAGGATTATGCTGCCTGAGCCATTTAAAATCTCAGTCTTGCAAGCTGAGAGCTTATGACAATTTGGGGATCACTTCAAGATGCTATTTTGGGTACTTTCTTCCGCTGAAAGAGGCAGAAGTCAGTGTGGCAGCAATAGTGTCTATAATGTCCACAGCCAGAAGATGTTAAAAAATGATAAGAGAGTTTGCAAAAGAAATAATTCAGAGGAGTCTGCCCTTATGCTGAACAAGAGGCTAAAAAGGAGAATTATTACTCCTTGCTCAATAATAGGAACAATGAGTAAGAAAGGTCATCAGGGCCTAGATAATCATGCTCAGTAAATCTCATGCTCTTCACAAATACAGGTCCTAATAGGTCTCCAGCAACAATGGTCATATCAGGACACTGAAAGCAGTGCAGAAGAAGTGGTACAGCAGGAATCAGGCATTCACTTCTCACAAGGGATGATTCAACAGAATGCATGTTAGCAAGGAGGCTCCTGCAGTTCTCTTGGGTCACAAGAACAGAGAAACCAGACCATGGTCCACCAGACTTTGCCAGCTCCAGAATTTGTGTTAGGAGAATTGCAAGATTACATTCAGGAACTATGCCCTTTCAAACACACTGTTTATACTCAACACACAGCATTGCTGCAGGAATTCTCTTTAAGCCACTCATTATTTTGTAGCCCTCTATCCTGCGTTCCTCTTATCTCCCTCTTTCTCAGGAGATCAGTCCTGACCTTTTCATCACGCCAATCCACTGATGGCTTTTCTTAAGTCTCTCAAAATGAATGCATCAAGCTGCCAGCAGCTGGAATATGTTTGCATTTAAGAGGAACTTTGCAGCCCACCCGAGTCAGGCAAGAACGGTGCACACTTCTTGGAGATGAAAAGGATTAGGAAACAGAGGGTCTGATGCTGCTGTGATTCAGTGGGTCCCTTGTGTGCAGAAGAATGAGGGGGGAGTGATGGTGTTCTCATGGAGAACAAGGACAGGTGGGGTCTATATACCAGTGTTGCCATCTCAGACGCCTGTGGAGAAATAAAAATAAATACTTGATAAAGTGCTTTAAGGGTTAAGAACTTCAAGGGGATAGCCTGCACAGTCTCAAAGAAGAGATAATAAAGAGCCTGTAACACTAGATCCAGCCTCTATGTAAAGATAATCTACTTGATGGGGACTTAATCCTAGCAAAGGCTCTATAAAGTCTGAGAAAAAAAAAAGGGGGTATAGCGTGAACCCTGAATAGTTTAATTGATCCCAAAAGTAGAGTCTCTTTTTATATGTAAATCTCCCACCTCTCTTCACCCTCTTGATCAGTCAGGGTCTAATCAAGGAGTTTCCAAAAAGACATCTGCTGTCAGTAGGAAAAGCCATCCCCTTGTTTAAAGCTCTTCTTTTTCACCCAAGGCTTGAAGCTGTGACTCCCCTCAAGTACTTTCAGCTGCAAAAGCTCATACTGCTGAAATGGACATCCTCTGGTGCAGATGATGGGGCCTCAGCGCAGATAAGGAGACCTCAGAAGACACAGCAGAAAGAGAGACAAAGCCAAAAGGCACAAAGGAGCACACAGGATCACTTCAGCAAGTAACTTTTCTGCACTTTCATATGCTGAAAATGAGAGAAGTCAGTGGGAGAGAAGCCATTTTAAATGAAGATCTTTGCTTTGGCAACTGGCCATCTCTATTGCAGACCCAAGAAGAATTACCTGAGATACCAAGCCAACAGGCTTCTCAGGTGCTAGAAAACAGCATAATTCAGCTTGCTGCCCTTACAGCTATGGTATTTTGAAGGATGCAAGAGGAGGCATAAAAGACTTTAGATGGAGTAGGGTAAAACCTTCAGTTCAAGAACTGACAGCCTGGCAGGTATGCTCTACCCCCATCAGCTGAAGTCAGACAGAGAAGCAACAAGGCCATGGCTGGTGGTGATGGCATCTCTCCAACCTGCCCCACTAGGAAGAAGCATGGTCATGTGGAGGGAGTGGGGAGCATGACTTTTTCCCTTTCTACCACAAATCCCAGACACCAGTGGGAATAAGTTAGAGATTCTCTGGTCCCTCCAAGAAAGCTCCCTCCTTGGAGGCTGCTGATGGCCACAAATCCTCACTCCTCTTCCTGAAGGCTGATCTGCAGTGCTGGGTGCCAGGAAGGGCTGCTGAAGCAAGTGAGGAAAATTCCTCACCAGAGTGTAACTATTTCTGTATTTCTTCCTAGCTTTTTCTCACTTATCAGCTGCTTCTGCCTTCTCCTTTATTCTGAAGGAATAAGTAAACTTGAGGAAGCAAGAAGCTCCAGAGGTAATACCTGTAAGCCAGAGTGAGAGCCAGGCTCCTCCTCTGCTCACTCTCTGCATAGCAAAAGACAAGCAGAAGTGTTAGCACATTTTGTACATCACAGCCTGATCTAAAGCTCATCAAAGATCGCTGACATTAATTAGACTTTTGCCTTACTTTCTCCCAGAAGCTTAGATGGCAAAGAGAAGGAAAACTGCCTTGAGAGAGATTGATTTTCCCCATTCTGTGAAAACAGAAGAGGAGAACCACAAGGGCAGTAGATGTGATTGACCAACCGGCCTTTACTTGTTCTGCAGAGGTTTCACAACATATCCCTATTACTTGTATTGTAGATGTATGTGTTTTTCTTACAAGTTGCATTATTACAGTATATTTTCTTGTCTGAAAAATTTCCTTCGCTCAGATGAAAATAAAATCAATGCTCTAGCTGATGCTTGGAATGATGTGGCCCCAACACACAAACACACACATCTGTTGTCAGAACTTTTCTGCCTTTCTTTTTCTTTCTTTTAATACAAGTCTGGAATCCACTGAGTGTTCTTCAAGTCTAAGCTCCAAACATTTCAAACAGCACAAAAGGTATGACAAGATGAAAGAAAATGTCCACAAATAGACAGCTAGACAACTAGTTAGCAGCTGTCTGCTTTTCTTCAGGTTTTTCCTGCAGGGGGAAAAAAAAAATAAATTATTTTTCATTCTTGAAGGAGCTGACTACAGATTCTTTTGTGCTGGCAAGAATCCAGCCCTGTTTAGCAGTGGAAGGGGGGGAGGAGGTGAACTCCTTACGATGCCATGTGTAACCTTGAACCTGGGAATGAATTGTCTAACACAGTATGTGTACAGTTGCAACAATTTAAATAGCATTGCTCATTTTCCATCTTTTGTATTGTACAGATTGCAGTTTAATGAGATTTTGGTGTTCTATCAAGTCAGGACATTTATGTAGAAAATGGAACCAAAAAGAGCAGGCTTTGATTAAAAATGTGCATGGGCTTTTGGGACCTGGTTTAAACATTTCAGATCTTGAACAAGCATGGAGGCTGCAGTTGAAGTTATTTATCTTCTCCCTAGACAAATCTGACTGGGGGAGGGGTAGTAATGCTTAAATCCTGGATTTTAATTACTTCTGTTGCTTGCAAGTATTTTTCCTCTGTCATTTATGGCCTCCTTCCTCCCTAAACAGATGATCAGCAGACAACATGGACTACTGTCGAATTTGCAAATTTAATTGGAAACCTGAGCATCCAACACAAATATGAAACACAAGCTGCTGTTGAATTCGCCATCAAATCATTACTATTCTCTCATAGAATTCACACACTCCTTTTGTGAGGCTTAGTGTGAGGCTGAGAAACTTCTGTGCCTCTTTGTTTGTACATAAATGAGTGTGTGTGTGTGTGAGCACGTGCACGCACGCACAGGAGTCAGCATGCCAGACAGCATTCCATAGCAGACGATAATTCCTCCTTCCTCCCTCTGTTTGCACATTTTTGCATTCCTCCAGTACCTGCTGAAAGGGTGAAGAGATACTATGCAAGGCTGGGCATCAGAAGATGGGTGGGAAGAATCGTCTTTGTCTGAATAGATCATACATAACTAGACAATACAGAGTTTCCATTTCACTGACATAAACTTGAATAACAACAAATTATTCGGCAGCTCCTTCCATTGACAGCTTCCATTCTTTTTCCTCTCTCACCATAATACTTCTTTTGTTTTTAGATCATAAACTCTCCAGATAAAGCATTTACTAATGTGTTTGAAGAGCACCTACTACAATGAGTTTAGTAAAACGGGACACTGACCTCAATTTCCATTTTGACCAGCTTTCATCCAAATAATTAATAGATAAAGAGGTCAGGTTAGCCCTGGATTGTATTTCAGGTCCAGCCTTCTCCAAGTAGTATTTGGGACATCAATATCCAAAGAAGCCACTTTATTCTGTATCTCATTTGAAATGTGGGACATATTTTCCTAAGCCCAAATCCTAAACTAGGGCTTCAGGCAGCAGTATGAGTGTATGCTGTACAACTTGGCCCATCCCTGTTGCCATATCTAGCAGTGAAGCTACTTGCAATTAGAACAAGTTTTTCTTTCACACGTTCAAGTTTTTTATGTCCCCCAACTAAAAAGCTATGAGGATTCTACTCAAGTGGTCCAGTATAAAATTCATCAGTTTTAACAACTGGTGACATACCTCTTCAGAGAAAAAGTAATCATCAACTTCTGGTTACAGCTGTTACTCTCAAGACTGACTGAACCACGGAAAAACTCAAAACCCCAACTCCAAAAGAATGGTAAACTACCGTAGTGAGGTTAAAAGGAAGTGTAAGGTTATGCCATCCCTTCTTGGAAACAACATCAAAAGCTTTTGGAATCAGTGAGGATTTTCTAAAGACAAGGAGGTCTTATTTCCATGATAGGCTGTGAGAGCAAGCCCCACTACTACAGAAATGGGTCTTACAAGCACTTACAAGCACTATGGGTGGCATCACCAGCAAAAAACCTGGCTTATCCCTTTGCCTTTTCACTAATCTATGAGATGTGTCCCGGTGGGACATCATTCCAGCACATTTCTAGCTCTGTCTAAGCTGTGAGTGACTGGATTATCTGTGGAGGACTGGGGATCCAGGCCATGAGCTAGCAGAAGGTTAAAAGGACTGTAAAAATAAAAAGTCTCTTTTAACACAGCAAATGTCATAGTTCAAGGCCAAAAGCTTCCCTGTGTTGCTCTGGAACTAATTTCAGACATGAACCAGCGGCCTAACATGTAGAGGTTACTTTCAATAACCCTTTCTGACTGCATTTTGTTTAACTGGATGCTTAGCTGGATGATACAAGAACAAATTCATAAATAAATAAGGGAAAAGGTCCATTGCTTACTTTTTTTCCTCAGCAAGAAAGGAACAAAGGAAAGGAAGAATGAAGAGATACCAAAAGACAAGAAAATAAATAAAGAGTGAGGTAGCAAGGAAAACTGAAAGGAAAATAACACAATAAAAAGCACATTCTCCCAAGTCAGTGGCTTGCCATAAGGAGGGCTTCTCCCCTACACACTTAGTGTCTCCACCATTAGCAATACATGATCCAGGCTCCAGCATGAGGGGAGCTCAGTATGTAAAACTAAGTATTGAAAAATCAGTTTCTCCACTGCATACCCAGCCCCATCTCAGCAGGGAGATTGGGACCATGTACCTCATACTCCATAAAACAGGACGTTCTTCTGTACCATTTTCAAATGCCACAGAGCGGAGCAAAATCTCAGCAGCCTCAGGCCACCAAAACATTTGCTTCACAGTAGTGCCTGAAAGCCCCTTTCAATTCTGTCACCATCAACACATGGTAATGAGAGATTCAGAATCTCAGGATCTGCAACAGATGTTTGCTATCTATTTCCTGTGTAGGCATGTAGCTCACACTGATATCAAGGAGTGAGAAGCTCAAATGCCTCCATGGAGATGAGCCTTGGAGCACAAGGCAAATATGTGGAAAGAAAAAAGGCACAGAGAAAGCTGCTTCACAGCCTCAAGTCAGCTCTAAATTAGAGAAGGCCATTGGTCTGACACTGAGATAGCCCTTTGGAGATGCTTCAGCAGCCCACATCTGTGCTCAGGAGCCTCACTGAGGATGTCCACAACGAGCTCCCAAGGAAAGACGCAGTTCTCAAGCAAAATATACATTACTGCACTGCACCAAGAGACAGGACCTGAAATTTTCTCATATTTTTTCTGCCTGGAATGTTCATAGAGGTTTTGCAAAGGCCTGCTAGGCATGGAAGACTCACTGCTTTGAGTAGGCATGGAGGAAGGAGGAAACAGAACACTCCATTTATTTAATTATAAGGTCTATTCTGCATTTGGGTGGCAGTTAGTGCCCAAAATAATCATGCTGGTGGAAGAGGTACAGAAGCAGAAAATGAGAAGATCAAGTAAATGGGAGAGAGCCTGGAATGTAAAGCAGATAAGCTCAAAAGTGCTTTCAGTGTACTGGATATGCTGCAACCTTTCAAGCAGTGGAATATGTCTCCTGAAGCCTTTTAAAGATCATATCCTGGGTCCAAGTATTCAGAGTATGGCATAGCACCTGCAGTGCATTATTCTACTGGTGTCAGATATTGCACACTGCTCTCTCAGGTTAGGAAGAAGATGCAGAACTAAAACTGCAGAGAAAAAAGCAAAACTATCTTAAAAGTTATGCTTCCATACCTAAATAGAACTCAAATGATAAGAAATTGTTCTCCCAGCCAGAGCCAAAAGAACTCAGGAGATCCCTACAACTTCTTGATACCAAAGATTCCTTAGGTAGATTTTTTTTGGGGGGAGTTATGAAATAAATGGTTAAATGTACAGCTGAGCTTTGTTGATAAACTGCAAAACCTGAAGTATGTGCTACTTGTTTGACAAATTACTGCAGATAAATGATGTCTCATACATTCAAAATAAATATGAGTATTCACAGTAGTAGTGATACATAAGAAACAAATTAAATTTGAAGAGGAAAAATGATGTTCATTTTAATCACCCATATCCTTTGAGGAGTTTTTCTTCCCCTTTGTACTGCAGAGTAATAGGCAATTGCCATATCCCCCAGCTGATAGTTAAACTGCCCAGGATCCCAGGATTATAAACTCCCTATTTTCTCTGACCTCTTTCACAGATGCATCTTTATATACAGTGACAGCCGCATCAGTGCCATTACCTTTGGACAGAATAGCCTGCAAAGTGAAAGCATCGGTAGCCAAGAGCAACATAATCAGCTGTTCACATTACTTATAAAATATATGGTTTTTGTCTGTAGAAAAATTATAGAGGTGGACAGGGCTGACTAATGAAAGTGCAGAAGAAACATGTATACGAGGCATTTGCCTCAGGATGAGGAACTATAGCATTATCTGAATCATACTGCGCTCAGAAATATTCCCTCTCTGCTATTTGGTGTCCTTCAAGAAATGAATCCCACCCACAAGGCATTAAATGGACTTTTGCAAGGGGCTTCATTAACTGAGGTTTCTAGACACCTAAAATACTTAGTGCGGACCCAGATAAGTGAAGGGATTAAATTACTTTACTTTACTAAGCTATCTTTTACCCAAGTATGTTCCCAAGTAAGCTATCTTTTACCCAAGCCATCTTTTTACCCAGGTATAAATTGCAACGGGTGCAAACTGCAAACTGTACTGCTTTAGGTGGAAGGAAAAAAAAAAGAGGTAATCATGACAAATTATACTTTTTCCAAGTTATCATCATCTTGCTCTGTCTCTGTCAAATTGTTCCTCAAACACAGCAGTCTGCAAAGCCACCTGATTCCTTTTCTTGGTGGTTGTTTTTTTTTTTTTTTTCCTCCCTTCTTCTTCTCTTTGTACTATTTATACCCCTTGGACAAAATGTGCACTTTTGCATATCTCAGCCATTTCAAGGGCTGAGATGATGAACTGCACTGTTTAGTCCTTTCCATCACAGTGTCACTAGTGGTCATGTCCCTGATTATCTTTAAGGACAATGCATTCAATAATCGCTTCAATCCAAATCTGTCTATAATTATGATCGAGGATGATATGCTAAGTTATATATGTGAAGGAATGGTTCATTTTTCAAGCCCACATGTTGTTTTCCAAATTCTTTGTAGCTGCAACATAACCTTGGTCTGCAACTTCACCAAAGAGTGAATGTGACTTTTCACTAGATCGATTTAAGCTCTCTTTAAAAGAGAAAAGGAAGAAGGGAGGAAAGAAGAGAAGGGAGGGAGGTAGGGGAGCAGTGGGGCCGGGGGGCAGGGGGGCAAGGAGGAAGGGAGGAAGGGAGGAAGGGAGGAAGGGAGGAAGGGAGGAAGGGAGGAAGGGAGGAAGGGAGGAAGGGAGGAAGGGAGGAAGGGAGGAAGGGAGGAAGGGAGGAAGGGAGGAAGGGAGGGAGGAAGGGAGGAAGGGAGGAAGGGAGGAAGG
>JAPSGF010000066.1:1156610-1217211 GCA_035772895.1 Perdix hodgsoniae
GGAAGGAAGGAAGGAAGGAAGGAAGGAAGGAAGGAAGGAAAAAGAACTATCTGTCCTCCCCTCCCAACACACATACTTAAGTTTTATTTCACTTTTACCATTTTGAGTCTGTTAGCTCTCTCTTGGGCTTTAGACAAAACCAACCCAGTTCCCTGCAAAGCGCACTCAGTTTCTGATGAGTTTCTGGGTGGTGAGAGAAAAGGAGAAATTTGTTCCAGAAAAGGAAAGTCCTTCTTCTGTAAGCTAATTCTGCACTCAAGTCTCCTTTGGTGCTTTAGGAAGGGAGAGAGATCTTTTACTGTCTGCTTGGACCTTTAAAATTTCTCTTCTTCTTGCCTCTGCTGGGAGCAATTTCACCGCAATTACTGAAACGAAGCCCCTGAATTCCACTCTCACTATTCACATGACCCTTAGTGCTTTGGACTTGATTTTCCTCCAGTTTTCTCCACAACAGGAACAGTCGTGAGGAAATTTTCCTCACTCAGTGGCTTCAGGTTTCTATTAAAAACTTTTGCTTCTTACAACACTTCTGAAAACCTTTAAAAAACAAACCTTACATTGGAATTATTCAATCAAACAGTATTAAAAGCACAGATTATGCTTTAGAAACCACTTACAAAGAAGGTTTTTACAGATCAGTGAGGACGCTAGTGAGGAGGGGCCCCTGATATGAATGGAAACGTTTGTTTCGATTCTCATTTATCTCAAGGCCCGGGTGCTTTCTGGACAGTAAAACATTCTTCTCCTCCGTGTGCTTGGAAAAGTGAGGATCGAGTTGCGAGAGAGTGCCCTTGAATGCTCAAGTAAGGAATTTGCTAAGTGGCCTTCTCAGCCAACACAACTCCCATGCAACCGTGGCTCCGTAATTCCCCAAGCCTTTGGCAGCAACGTTACCCATCCTTTCTTATCACAGGGCATTGTGGGCAGCAAAGACCTCACAGTTATACTCAGTCACAAAATTAAGGTGGCTTCTCACATGAAAACGTCTGCAGCTTCTCCTCAGACAGATGTTTTAAGCAAAACAAACAAACAAGCAAAGAAACAAAAAACAAAACAAAACAAAAACCATTTTAGCCAGGTTCTCATGATATTAGTTTTTCCAGGACTGCTCTGAGATCTCTGTCACTCTGGCTGTATAGGACTGCGTCAGCCTGCCAGGATTCCACATGCCCTAAATGTTCATTAGAGAACAACAAGTTTCTCTCATCGCTAAGGTCAGAATCATGCTGATGTGGAATTCACCTATATTTATGGAAAATAAAATGCTGGAAGTCTTGTTTTTTCCCACGTAGAAGCATTAGATGGGTAAAATCTATTTTTGTCTAAGCCATATATTCTGTGCGAATGTGGGGTTGTACAGGGTCCCTACTGAAATCAACAGTGGAGCTCTCTGACAGAAGTAGAATCCAGTCGTTGCTGAGACAGTGCTCTGTAGAACTACATCAGAAACAAAATCTGCAGCCCTGGTCTCAAACCTGATGTTCATTGATAGCAGTGGAAGTTTAGCCAGAATAGAATGCAATGTTTGTCCTGTAACTTGCACAGCTAACCTCAAGCTTTTCTTCTTCCCGCCGTCCAAAGCTTCTCAGGATTAGTCAAGACTGATATTGATGTATGAACATCTTAAAAGGACTGTACATAGCTCCCAGGCTGAAGACTAAACATTGCTGCATAAAACAGAATTTGGCAGTGATTCTATAGGATGAACCTAATCAGAGCAGACAGATTACAATCCATGGTAAAGGCACAGAGTTGAAAAGTAAAAAAGACTTGCTCTGCAGCATTGCATAATATATTCTGGAGAAGCTAGAAAACCTTTCAGTGCAGCTGGGACAGAAGGAAATGAACCATTTGTTCCCTAGTGAAATAAACAAAAGAAGGAAGTGCTCCAATATGTCTCCAAACTAGGAAAGGAATGGTGGTGAGAGAAGTTACCAAAGACTGAACTAAAAGAAGTGAGAGATTTTCACATTGTCCAGTTCCTGACAGTAGCTGTATTTGAAGTGCAAGGAAGAGAGCACTGTGCAGGAACATATCATCTCATCCTATAGTAAGTCCTGTGCAGCTGCAGACCTCTGCAAGGGAATGCTGCCTTTGGCAGACATCACTGGATGCTGCAGTAGAGCAGTAGAGAATAGAGCTACTCTATTTTTGAGTCCTGTTATGCTCCCTGATAAAGGGGAAAGCAAAGCAACTCCATACTGCTCCAAATCGTCTGCACTGCATGGTCCATGACCAAGAAGGGTTCTGCTCCAGATCATCTGCAATGCATGACACATAGCCAAGAAAGCTTCTCCTTCCAGACACTTGCAATGAGTTTCCCAGAGGAAAGTCATGTTCAGTAAGGAAATCCATACTACTAGTTTCAAACAAAGACTGGAAAGAGCACAGATTTGGAAAGACTCTGTATGGTGTTCATTGCAAAATGCTCAATAAACAGTTGTCTTTCCTTGCTTTTTCTTTTTTTTTCTCCACTAAACTTCACTTGTTGGATTTTATTTTTATTTTCAGATGACATCCTATCCAATCAAGAAAGAGCACACAGAACTTATTTCTACTATCTACATTGTGAGGGTGACAGTGTGACTTCCCCACATTGCCATTCTCCTTTTAAGGCTTAAAGTTGGGAACCACTCTGATGTTTTGACTCGTGCAGGACAACTGTTAATTTGAGTTTAGGATTATGAAGTGAAGCCAAACAACCAGACTTGTTGCCTTTACACTGGACCTCTCAAGATTTCCCATTCAAAGTCAAGACAGAAATGCCAGTGCTCTTTCCCCTTCCAAAGAGGATCCAAACAAGGTTCTTGTTTAAGTAACATGACCATGACTCAGTCTGCAACTTTGATCACACTGCCTTTCTGTGAAAACCTTAATAAATACTTAGGAGACAAACTTCTCAGTATTTTAAACTGCCATATGCATCATATTCACATCTACTGAATCAATACAAACAGACAGTATCCAGAACTCACCCATGCATTCTGATTCACATTGCTTCAGACCACTTCTCAAGTCCAGACAAAAAATCTCAATTCTCAGGATGAGCAACTAAGCCAGACGGCATCCCTGAAGGGACATACCTGGAGCCTTTGCGAGTGATGGTACGATGCAATCATATCACATAATACTTCTTGCAATCAGACAGAACTCTATCTGAGCTTTTCCCTGCACACTTCTCCCTCCTGGGAGGCTGCTTCAGAACCTTCTTCCTCTAGTAGTTAAGAATCTTCACCTAATTTTCAGTAAGAAAAAGGTGTCTACAAAGAGTTCGTAATTAATTCTTCCCATCACAGGTTCTGTTCTTCACTAAAAATGTTCTTTCTCAACCCACCCTAGTATATATATAAGTCATATATTTATAACATGTTCCCCCTCATTTACCATTCTACTAAGCTCAGCAGATCTAGCATCTAAAATTTCTTTCTGTTCTTCAAACTAACTGCATCTCCAGATCTGTACACAGCTGTATATAGAAGCAGTCTCACCACTACCTGGCCGTATGACATTGAACTGGTGAAACGTGCCTCTCTGTGAGCCCTAAAGCACACCTGCTGACACTCTTTAATCCTTGGTTTTGTTTTAGCAGTTTACTGAATTCAGCGTTGCATTTTACAGGTTCCTGTGCCAAAACCAAGGCAGAAGGTAAACACCTTTCAGTGGCTGGGAAAATCAGACCCCTCTTGACCTTTCTTATTTAGGCTGAGCATAAGGGCTGTTCTGCTTGCCTAAATTCCCATATTTTTCCTCCTTTCACAGGGAAATAGTTGAGTTCAGGCAGTTGAGAGAGGCATTTGAAGGAGGAACAATCAGAAGGTTTCAGGTTGCAGCAGCTTCCTGAGTGAGAGAAGACAGGCATGGGAAATAACAACTCTACTCCAATGTTGGGATTGAGGAGATTCCTATTTCCAATTTAAATGTAATTTTAAGAGCTCTTTGTAGCAGCAAGAGTTCACTGCAAGAACCTGGAGGCTTAGTATACAAACCACGCAGTCCACAGAAAGGCTCCTATCAATTTCAGGGTGGTGTGCCTTGTAAGCATGTGCTCCTATGCTACAACTGGGAATGAGGAAGCACTTTAGGAATGCTTGTGCTCTGCAATATTTATAGCGTCTTTCTTCCTGAGACATTCAGCTCTTTCACTTGGCTGTTTGGGCATTTCCAAGAAACGTTCATCTGCAGTTTGCAACGCTTGGTTTCCTTCAGGGAGAGCTACAGAGAAAGAGGCAAACAGATCTTAGAAATAAGGAAAGAAGTGCTGCTATTTTAACAGTCTTAGGTTGATTCACAATACATAAAGAAACAGTATATGGCTGAGTCTTAAAAGAACAGACTATCTACATATGCAATATACTACAACTTGACACATCGTAATTCCTGTAGCCCTCTGAAGGTAAATATGTGCTCATCACTATTTCCCCAAACAATGTTTACAAATGCTCAGTAGTGTTTTTCATGGTGATTAATTAGGTTGAATAATCAGATGGACTAAAAAGGAGAAGATTTTTGTTCTGGAAGAACAAATCATTGGCCAAAAAGGAGATTAAACATTGTGCAGGCTTTTCAAATTCAAATATCAACAAAGTTTTTCCATATAAATTCAGCAGGAGAAAAGAAAGACAGGCAGTTCTTGAAAGGAATCCAGTCTGAAGAGTGAAGAACTCTCCAAACCTGGAGATGGTAAAAATTGTGAGTCAAGACATGTCCCAGTTTTGCCCATATACAGTAGCATTCATTCAATTTCCGTAAAATATCAAGTAACTGAAGCAACATTCACAGCACATACATCCAAACGGCATAAAGCACAGCAGGATTTCTGCACTCTAAATCTAGTAGATATGAATTCTAAAAGTAGATGTGGCATTCCTCCACTGTATCCATGCTCTGGGTAGTCCAGGGCTGCTACCAGAAAATGTTCAGAAAATATGTACAAATAAGAAATGCCATATCTGTTTTGACTCTTGGCATTAGAGCTGCAAAATCCAGATATGTGGAAGCAGGGCATGAGGTTGTGTTACAGTGTCTTTGCAGCTATACAAAAACCTTGGTTTTCTCTAAGGAATCACCCAGGGGGATAACTTTACTTTTTTGTCAAACATTTCTCTGTGTTTTTATTACTAAAGCGGAAGTGCTGCAGGACTTATTTAGGGAGTGATGGTGGATGACAGATTAAATATGAGCTCACAGTGAGAGACTGTAGCACAAAGAGGCAAATACCATACTGGGATGTGGAGCAGAATTAGCTGCAGGGTTACAGAGGTAATAATTCCTCTGCACAGAGTCCTGGTGAGGCCCCTCTTGGAAAACTGTGATCAGTTTTGGACAACTCAATATAAAGAGAACGCCAATGAAACGGAGCAAATACAAAGAACAGTGATAAAGATAAGCATGTTGGAAGGTATGATGTATGAGTTGATATATGAGTAAAAGATAAAAGAACCTAACTTACTACATGTAGCTGAAAAACTGTGAAAAACAAAGGGTAAGTAGAGGAAGGACATGGCAATATCTTCCAAGGTGGGTTGGAAGCTTGTTTCTCTGTGCTGATGCATTTCAGGCATACTGAAGAAAAAACTGTGGTGTTCATGGAAAAGCTCAAAATAGGTTCTAAGAATTCTCCTGTCCCTCCCATTTCAGGTATCTGGGAAGGAGGAAAGTAATTCATTCAGGGGGAACAGAAAAGGAACACTTTTGGAAAAAAAGGTGGAATTTCTATCAGAGGGAAAAAAAAACAACAACAACAAAACCACCAAAAAAAACCAATATGCACAGAGAAACACACACACATTCTCACAGAAATATACATGTTCTCCACAAAAAAAAAATTATTTGTGGGACAGTATTATCCAGTTATAATCAAAGGTTCATGCTCAAGCTTCCATTTAGTCTTTAAAAGTTTTGAGATGGATGATCTCCATCTGGACTGGTGGTCAGGGAAGAGCAGCTGGGACTGATCCAAAATAAGAAGAGCCCTCAGATTTCAAATAGCTGAAGACTGAGCTTGCTTGGGTGTCTCCAGGCACTCAGACAAACATGATTAATAACAAGGTGGTTGAGCCAGGCTAGGGGTGGAGGTAGCAACTGGAGCCAAAGTAGAGGAAGACTGTCAGAATCACTGTATAGTTCAGACAAAGCCAGTCTGAAACTGAGAAAAGAGGGGTGAAGGGGGCAGGAAAAATACTCCTTTACATTGTTAATCCCTCACATCTTAGCATTAGTTCAGCAGCACACCTGTAATCAATACATGAAACTGTCTTCTGGAGACAATTTTATGATGTTGTCTGCACTGTCCTTCCAGCAGCCTGTTTCCTGACAATTTGTGACTTTCCCTCAACTTTCTAATAATTTTCCTGAAAAAAAAAAAGAAAATAATAATAAGCCACCAGAACCCAATGAGCTGTTTAACCAGTTTCTTCCTTTCTGTGTCCCTTCTTTACTTTTTCCAGGACAACTAGTAGAGCTGGAGCCTCTCAATTTGACTCAGCAAAATCATTCTCCTTCCAACTATTCTGCATTTGACTGGCAGTGTCTCCTGCCTATAAATCTTCCAGAAAAATCAGTATTTGCTTCTCAAACCTTCAACTCCAAAAAAAGAGCCCACTTTTGAATTTATTAGGCTTCATTTATTTTCACCGTATATTCTTTTAAGTTATCCTGGCCATCTTTCCAATTCTGATTCTTTCTTTTTTGGCTCACAAAAATGTTTTTCTTTGTTGTCGTTTTTAAGCATGCATTCATCTTTAAAACAGTCTTCTCTCTTTTCTTCTTTCTTCTTGCCTAACTCTTACAGTAGAAGTTAGGTCCAAAGCATGGGCATTTAGTTTATTATTTTAGAGTGGGGAAAATAGCAAAAAACAGACACTGTCATCTCTTTAAAATTAATTGCTTAAAACCGGTCAAGTCAATAGGATGCATTCACCATACGGTGAGCTATGATTAACCAGGAGCCTGACATATATGAACTACGCAAACACTGGGAACCCTGAAGCAAAATCTCAAGCTGTTACAGCACTATGAGCTGTGTGCCAATATCAGCATCAGCTGTCATCCACAATACCAGTGTCTTGACTTTCACAGGGGCTATTCAGCAGTTTAAGAACTGTGGGTACCTTACCGCTGCTGAGAGAAATTGAGCAATGACTTCACAGCAGGATAAGCCCCAAAGTGTTCCTCGTGAAATTACATACTTTTAACCTGAAAAAAAAAAGATATAATTTAGAGGAAAATGTTTTGTTTTGTTGTTCTGTTTTTTTGGGTTTTTTTTTTTTTTTTTTTTTTTGCAACAGTTAGTGTTACTTTTATTTACCCTAAAGGACCAAGGATCAAAGAAAATGTTGCCACCCATAAATATTGCGGAAGGGAAGTACAGCAGGATGGAAGCACTGTGTAGGGTTCATGTCATTTCCACAGGAATTGTCACATCTTTACAGTGTCATCTAACAGAAAGGAGAGCTGCCAGTACGGAGTCAAAAACAAAGAACCATAAGAGGTTTTGTCTGAATCTGCACAGACAAGAAAAACTGAAACACTTCCTGTTGGATGTAAACAGAAAATTCACATCAGCAGTCTTAACAGTGCTGAGATGTTCTAAGCCTGTTAAAAGGTTTATGCTATAGTATTCTGTGTCTCCATCTGTACTTGGAACCCAGTTATCACTTCAGCATACATAAATAGTGCACATAAACACTGCAGACACAGTGATAGATAAAAACCAAAACTTTTTATTCTCACTCATATGCCTATTTCTGGTGTATACCCATAGCCCAAATGGTACCTGGTTTGAGTTCACCATTGCTTGCACTTGATGCTGAACAACATCTTATGATTAAGATTCATTCACTCAGACACTGCAGTTCCACTTATGCTCAGTCTGTTAAAAGGAAAGAGCTAAAGATGGTTTCTAGTCTGATCTGAATTTAATTGAGAATCTCCACCTCAGATTCACCTCAGATTATGCTGGATATGACCCTTATCAAAAGCCACAATAAATTATTTAGACATTGTTGAGCAACATATGAGCTATTTGATCAAGAAGCATCTCCTCTTTTTAACCTATAATGTAACAAGCTACTTACATTACTAAGAGAGTTTCTCAATGTAAAACTTTTGTATTGCTTTGCTTTCATCAGAACAATCAAATAGTTAAAGCTTGTAATATCATCAACACTGGACAATAGGCAGAACTGTCTTGAAGAAAATAGCCTACATTCGCCAATCAGTTTGGATACAGAATTTAAGCTCTTGATCCTTTACTAGATCTTTTCAGTACAACTTGCATTCACAGTTTAGGCATGCACTGAATGTGGAGCCTCAGAACTGTCACTGCATGCTTGCCTAGGAGTCCAACACCAGTGCTGAGATTATATGCAGAAACCTGATGTACCACATAAAAGCAATACTCTTTCCAATATTATATAGTTCTTTGTGATCCATAACTATGATTTAGTTGAAAACACCCAAGCCAGACGTTCTGAAAATTCTATGTATAACTAAAAGTACTCTCATGACTCCTTCCAGCCACTGGAAGGAAAAACCTTTCTTTGATAACCTCAAGAGAAACATACAAAGTGGGCACAGAACATTCTGAAGTCACAAGTCCATTAGCATTCAGGTCAGGATCATGGTTATTAGACAGTGCTCCAGCATGGATAGCATGATGGAAGCTGCCTGCCTCAGGGGATGTCTGCATAATGAGGTGTCCTGGCAGTGGAAGGGATGTGCACCTGCTACTTCTGGCTATGTAATAGACAGGAAGCAGCAGAATCACAGCCACCTACCTCCCATACTCCCCCAGAGCTGCTAGCAACATCCAAAACGTAGGCAAGGGTTAGACATTCTTTTACCCTAGGCATTAGAATTCAGGGATAGTAAAAGATGGATCTTTATCCCACTGCCCTTTGTATCCTATTAAAAGGAAGCAGCGCAACTCAAACATATGGTCTGATTTTTTGGTGATCATGTGCGGAGCTAGGAGTTGGACTGAATGATCCTCATGGGTTCTTTCCAGTTGATCATACTCTATGATTCTAGGTCTTCTGAATTTATAGATAGATGGGAGGAAGAACAGGAGTGTGAGGGTTCCCTGAAAAGCTCCACAAGAGGCACAACCATTCCTGCACAGGATGGCAACCATGAAGCTTGACATCACTCCTGATTTCATCTTCAGAAGATCCCAATGGATCAGCTGAGGACAGCTAAGGAAGGAAACAAATTTTCAGCTGTGGCCTCAACAAAATGATGTTCCTGAGGAAAATAAACAAACAAACAAACAAATAAACAACATAGTGTCCTGGAACTATTTATACCCTTTGAGACAGAATGAGATCAGGTCAGATCTTCTACTAACATATCATTTATGAACAGCCAGCAAATGGATGTGGATTTCTTTCTTCCCTGCCACACAGCCCTGTGGGTAAGAGACAGACTTCAACCAAAGAAACCGAGCAAAGAGGGGGCTCAGCAAGAGTCATGGGCTGTGATATTCAAGGATCTGTGCTGTGGGAAAGCTCCCCTTTCCCTTTCAAATCGTATGTAGGCAGGGCTTTTCAAAGCCAACATAACATTAGCAAATATTTCATTTCATCCTGGTTTTGGTTTTAGGGTTTTCCTGTTTACATGCAACTAAAATTCACTTCTCCCATATACACAGTTAGAGAGGGAGTTAGTTAAGCACAATTCAAACAAATGCAATGTCTTCTTTCCTCATGCTTACAAGGACTGGGACTTTTCAATTCCCCCCAAATTAATCAGTTAACAGAGTTAAAATCTATTCAATGTAAATTGAATGAAACCAGATCACATCAACTCATTTCCAAATTGGTAAGATGGAAAATACTTCAGACTCTTAATGATAGTCAAAATAGCAACTTCTTGCCTGCTGATAAGAATACAAGATATCACTCAGAAACTAGGCATCACACTCAACTTGCAACTCTGTTGGAGTGTACTTGTTTATACAAAAGCTGCAAAGCAAACCTGTGCATCAAGAAAGGAGACATCAAATGGCAACCCTGCAGAGGAGCAATATTAATTGGCCATCAAGACAATAAGGTCCCCTACAGTGCTGGACTTCTTCAAAAATCACAGTGTGAATTTCTTCATCATATTCCAATTCCTTGATTATAGAAGTCTCACTACTCCTTTTGCTGATGTCACTAGCCAAAGTCTTTGCTGGCAAGCAAGGATCACAGTAGGCTAAACATACTATGAAATTCAGAATCACCTCTCTCATCTTCTAAAAACCATATATGAAAACTAGTCTGAGGATGCAAAATAAAACCAAAAATACATCATGCTCCCTTAGAAAGAGGTTAGCCCTTATCTATCTGCTTTAGAACTTTTTAGAGCACAAGTAGCAGCAAGATATCAGACTAGATAGACCCATTGCTGCCCCATCTTCTCAAGCGATGTGCCCAAACCAGGGTTGCTGCTAAACCGCAGCTTGTATCTAAACAGTATCTAAAAGTTCAATTTGTTTAGAATTTTGTGATTTTCCTATCATTTTCTGTTTTTAAATAGGTAGTGAAGTGAAGGTAGTAGGTGGTGGTGGAGGTGGAGAGATAATATAATCACAATATAAAAAAACAATATTTTAGTGGTCCAAAGCAATTCAGAGACTCTGTGGGAAAGCAGAGAAGACAATTTAGATACTTTCAGCTCTAACACAGTGACCTAAACCCAAAGCCATTCATCTTCCTTCTACAAATTCTGATAAAACACTGTGTTTTCTATAGTGCATATAAGTATATTATTTTATCTGGGGAGCCCTTCATTGCCTGTAGTTTTCCTGTATGTTATTAGTCAAGTTCCAGGTACATTTATTTATTTATTTTTGGGTACACTGTCACTGATTTGAAGGAAATATGTAGGTGGGGAACATAATGCTTCCAACTGAACTGCACTAGCAAGCACACACTACAGTAGTTTAGAGATTAAAAATAGGATCATTTGGATGCGTGGATTTGAATATGATTTATGGATCACTTCCAAAGACATTATTGTTGCTTATCATTCAGACGACTGTGAAAGTGAAGACTATGTGGGAAATCATGCAAGAGATACATTGCCTATAGAATGGGGAAAAACATTAAATCTTAAAGTGGCTGATGCAGCAATTAATATTGCAACCTTCGCTGCCTTCAGTGCTCAGAAGAAAAGGGTAAGATTGCCTAGATGTCTGCTTCCTATAAATAACTGATCTCCAGACTTAAAGGGAGAGACAGGCTTAAACACACACTACATACTAAAGCCCCTTATGTATTTGCCTTGGAGGAAATGCTTAAAATAATAGTCACTAGCAAATCAAGAATTTCTATACAGTTCTGTGAGTGCACTCTTGAGCTGTGTCAGCTGCACCTACAAGTCTAACACTGCAAAATACCAGAGCAGCAACATCTTCAGCTGGGATGGATGGGAGGCAAGGAGGAATGCTCTATGTTCTCCTGCTGTTGTGTACAAGTAAGGACACTTGGTGTTTAAAGATCTTTACTAGAGCAGTAATTGCAAAGGATCACAACTTTCTGCAGCGAAAATTCAGAGGTGATTATTTTGATTCCCCCAGTAAATTTTTTAACAGATTTTTTGTTGCTGTTGCTTTGGTCCAGAGGAGATTCTAAGTGCGAGAAAGAAAGAAGGACTGACACAGCACTCAAATACCTGATTTTCCTAACTCTGTTTGAAACAGTAGGCTATACCTACTGATTTCAGCAAAGCTCACCCTGATTTACAATGGCATAAGTGAGACAAGGATCATGTTGTCCGTGTTTTATGTCCATCATTTTGAGGACAAACAAAAACATTTATCTGACCAAGCTGCCTGAATTAAGACCTTTCCTTTGGAATACTCTTTCTGTCAGAAAGTAATGAAAGGTGTAGTAAAGCACACATATTCCTCAAAGCAACTGATGTGTGGACACATTCAACTCACAGAGACAAAGACATGCAGAGACAAAGAAATTTAAATATACATGCAAATAATTGTCAGAACAAAATCTCTGAAGAATTCAGCCAGCTCCATCCTTCCTTCCTTTGTCTGTTCCATGGATACTACTTCAGGGAGAAAATTATGTTCAACATTCATCCCATTCTTAAAAAAGCAATGCTTCTCACCTATGAATTCAAAGCGTTAAAATGAAAGGGTTTTTGTTACTTCACACGTTTGTTATTTTAGAAAATAATTATCAATATTCCTTGATGGGCAGTTTATACTCTTTGATGAAAAAGGAGAAGTTTGCATATTCATTGAGAAACTGTTTCTATATATTTTGAGAAATATCCCAATGATTGCAATATGAATGTCATGATTTTGTTTCCGGAACAGCAAAAATGAGGATCACTGAGAGAGGAAGAAGACTTTGCTCAAAAACATCATCTATACTACAGCTGTCTCAAATCCAGCTGTGAAGGTGATGAAATCATTTATGAGATGCACGTTTGCAAGCTTATATATTTAAAGCGGTCAGAGATCCATGTGCTAAGAGCATAATCAAAAAGTGAAAAATAGCAGTAAGTCTAACTCAACTTCACTGTAGTTTTCCATTGGTGTGACTTACTTAGGAGACTGCAGTATGTACAACACGAGTGCCAAGGAGAACTCTGCCATAAGCAGAATTACAGCTATATTATCAATAATTTGCAGATGCGATCAGACAGTACAATAAACAGCAGGGTACAAATATGTCTTGGCTTCACCGAGGGTAAATCCTGTTTGACCAACTTAATGGTTTTCTGTTAATTCAGGTGTAACTGCATTGATGGACAAATGAAGAGCTACTGATGTCATCTATCTGGACTTCAGTAAGGCCTTTGACACAGTATCCCACAACATCCTGTGTCCAAATTGGAAATATAGGGATTTGATGGGTGGATTGTTCAATGGACAAAGAACTGGCTGGATCAAGTCCAGAAAAGCGGTGGTCAGTGGCTTAGTTTCTGGATGGAGATCAGTGACGAGTGGTATACTACATGGGTCAGTGATGGAAACAATACCCTTTAATATCTTCATAAATGACATCGACAGTGGGGTTGAGTGCACCCTCAGTAAATCTGCTGATGACACCAAGCTGTGAGGTGTGATTGACACTCCAGAGGGATGATATGTCATCCAGAGGAACCCAGGCAGGCTTGAGCAGTGGGCACAGGTAAATCTCATGAAGTTCAACAAAGCCAAGTGCACGGTCTTGCACCTGGGTCGAGGCAACACCTAATATCAGTAAAAGCAAGGGGATGAATGGGTAGAGCATAGATCTGCTGAAAAGAGTTTGGGGGTAGTGGTGGATGGCAGCTGGACATGAGCCAGCAATGTGCCCTCACAGCCCAGAAAGCCAACCATATCCAGGGCAGCATCAAAAGCAGCATGGCCAGGGAGGTGATCCTGCCCCTCTGCTCTGCACTGGTGAGGCCTCACCTGGAGTACTGCATCCAGATGTGGAGTCCTCAGCACAGGAGAGACATGGACCTGTTGGAATGTGTCCAGAGGATGGCCACAAAAATGGTCCTAGGGATGGAATACCTCTTCAATAAGGACAGGCTGAGAGAGCTGGGGCTGATCAGCACAAAGAAGAAAAGGCTCTATGAAGACCTGAGTGCAGCCTTTCAGTATCTAAAGGTTTGAGAAAGAAGGAAAGGGGCTCCCTAGTAGGGTCTGTGGTGATGGGACAAGGGAAAATGATTTCAATCTTAAAGAGGGGAGATTTAGGTTAGATACAAGGAAAAGGTCTTCTACAGTGAGGGTTGTGAGGCATTGGTACAGACTGCCCAGAGATGTCCTGGATGTCTCATCCCTGGATGAGACAGTCTGAATCAATCTGGATCAGTCTGGATGGGGCTCTGTGCACGTGATCGAACCGTAGGTGTCCCTGTTCACTGCAGGGGAGTAGGACTAGGTGACTCTTCAAGGTCCTTTCTAATTCCAAGGATTCTATGATTCTAAATACACAGACTTTTTTCTCTACCTTACTCACTGCCAACACTGCAATCTCGATGTGGACCAAATATTATCTTTTGAGCTGCTATTTCTAGCGTGATCAGGGTCACCAGCACATTAGTAATGTGGTGAACATGGTATTTGGCAGATAAAGCAGGTTCAGACAGAAGAGAACATTACATCTTCCTGAGCTGTGTAGAATGAAGCTCAGGTTACCTGAGGGAGCAGTGCAGTCCTAGTAGGTAGGTCAGTAGGAGAGGAAAAAGGAAATGGCACCTTTCTAGCCTCTAGTTTTTCTTTGCTGTATCCAAGGCACATCAGTTCTGCTCACCACACTTAAAGAGGTTGGCTGGTCTCTGATCTTCTTCAGTTCTGATGCCAACCTAAACAAAAAAATTAGCAATTCCAAGAGTGCCTGAATTTTATTTGAATAAGCACTGAAAGGCTCAGCCAGAAGGAGGCAAGTGTATAGGTGGAAAACAGCTGCACATCCAGCAGAGAGGACACAAGACTATCAGGAAGATAATTTTTTTTCCTTAAAAAAAAATAATAATAATAAAGGAAATACAGTACGGAAAGTCCTAGTTAGTTCAATTAATTATCCACTGACCATTTACTTAAGGGACCTAGTTACAAATATATCCTCATCACAATGACAGGAAATCTATCTGAAAAGTCTGCAAAAAGGCTATTAATGAAGAGAGTTTCTAATGCCTATAAGCTGAAATACCTTTTCACTCCTTTCGCCAGTAGTTCCTGTGGGTCATTTGTGGGGTCAGCAGTGGTGTGCAGTGTAAAGACTCTGCTAGTGCTGGAAAGGGAAAAAAAAAAAGAAGAAAAAGAGTACTTCAGTATTGTCAATCTTTTATCCTTGAACGGTACACTAGAGGCTGACATTTAATACCCTAAGGATATAGATGTTTGAAAGCTGGTTATTGTAACAAAGGAAACCATCCAAACTCTGCAAGACCGAATGGATCAGATAAAGCTGACACTGAGATAAATCTGTTTTACATCCATTCTTGCAAAAGTTTTGCTAATCTATGTAGTTATAGCTTTCTGGGAGCAAAAGGAGAGTGAGGGAAAAAAGAACCCTACGTTACAGGAAGTCAACATCTTGCCCCTGTTTGTAATCTCCAAAGTATAAAAGGATGGCCAGAGAACATTTTTCTCCTGGATCTTGGGTGTTCTCTCCTAAACAGAGAAGCTGAAGAAAATAATTTAGAAACAGGCATGGATTGTGAGAGAAGGCAGGAGGACAAACACGCATGTTATTTCTAGTTGGACTTCATGTTAACATAGATTCTGTTTGTTTAACACACAAATTCAGATCCTTCCTAGACACAGACTCTTCCTCCAGTCAGAAACTTTAACACCTACTCTTCATTATCCAGTATTTACACCGCCAGATTGGACTTTCATATGGAAGCCTGGAGCAATGCTGGTACAGATGGCAAGATGACTCTCATGAGATTGATGACTCTAAAGAAATATACAGTATTAAGTCAGAAGGTGCAAATGTTAACATTCCAGTGTAGAAAAGAAATATTCCTTGCATACACTTCCCAGGTTTGTTTTCTCATGCGTTACAAAGAGAGAGAAAAAGCCCTCGACACACCTCGTAGCTGGCAAACGAATGATAAATTTACTTTAGTTTCTTTTGTATGTCAACTGTTCATGCCTCAGGTACTTAACCTTTACTTTAAAAACATGGTTCAGATCCTAGCCTTGAAGGTGGGTGGGAAGGGGGGGATGGTATTCCTGTAAATGTTTCTTTTAACAAAGGCAGTACTATAAGAAGGTTTAGTGGTGAGACTCTGAATGGTATTTATTGTTTCAGATTTCAGGGCTTCCATACATCTGCTGCCTGTCAAAGGCAGATACCACATTCATAAAACAAGTGCCCTGTCTGAAAAAAAAAATAATAATAATAAAATAGAAATAAAAAGAGAAGAGAAGAGAGAGAGAGAGAAGAAAAAAAAAAAAAGGACTCTCTTCTCTGTAGCCCAGCCTTGAGGATTATGCAAGATGGAAAGCTGCAGTGGAAGTTCTTATCTGCTGTAAAGACAACCCACAAATAAAAAATCTTTTCTTACGAGAGGGAATGGAAATCTAATTTTTCCACATTTTGAGGCCCTGATTCAGCAAACCACTTTAAATACCAGCCGTATTCATAAAAAGCTCTTAAACATGTTCGTATACCTCTCTGTACCCGGCAAAGTGCTTAAGAACTTGCTTAGTTGAAGTAGAGCCTTAAAGAACCATTTATATTTACACGAACTAAGCAGCTCATTTTACCAGGCCCATTACATGATTTCTGACTTTATTAGGTCTGGAATGTATATTTCACCCATGGTGAGAAACATGCTCATTCATTTCTTATGATATCATAGTCTTCTCCATGGTAATCTGGTGCTATGTGAGGAAAAACAATAGAAGAGAAAACTTTTCATGCTGAGATGAAGACGGATAAGGAATTATGTTCAGCCGGGTGGGAGAATATATAAGAAGAACAAAAACACAGAGCCCCTGATTCTGAGGATCTGATTTATTTAGTATCTGGCATTGGCCATAAAGTGTGGGCAATGAAAAGAGGAGCTGACCTCAATGCCTCCTGAGCAGCAATCAGAAATTCATTTCAGTGTGCGAGCATTTAATTAGCTTCACTGAGTTTACAAGACCTGCAGTCATTTTAAGATACTCCAGGCAACTACCCCACGCATAACATTACTCTGAATCTGGAATGCCAGCCACTTAGGAAGAATGTCTGGAGAGTTTTAATTGAAGGGGACTCCTTTGTTTTTATATCTGTTTGATGTGCCATTACCATTTCCTTCACCACAAATTTACACCAAGGGACGCAACTAGTCCAAACAATTGGTTTAATCAGTAAATTACAGCAAACCTTCAAGAAAGTTTAAGGTTGTTCTGTGTCTAGGAAAAGTCAAATAGCGCCATTAAATTTTTAGAGCTAATCTAATCGTTATACAGTGTAGTCACTGCACCATGTTAGGTATCTGGGGAGAGGACCTGAAATTCATTTGCTGTACGCATTTATTGCATGCATGCAATAAATATATATGAAGTGGGATTAAATAACAGGAGGCAATTATTAATTTTATCGTGGCTTCATGAGGTCTGTATATCAAGCTCCTCTCTCTGGCAAGGATGAGGAATCGCTAAATACAGTTAATTTCTGGGATGATCTTATTTATATACTGGACACTAATCCCCTTCATATATCTCATGCTCTTCCTTCTTCTCAAAGATACTGTCCCTCAGTGACCTCCTCCTAGCATTTCATTAAATGCCTTCAGCCTCAGTAAATTACAGCACTTTAAAAACATTGAGTTTAGCATATAAAAAGAGAGAGAGTTTCTGTACACTGCCATGGGATAAGGTGCAGCGAAAATCCCATACAAGCTGAACTGTACTTCCTAATCAAATGGGTGTAACAGATGGCTGCTAGAGCAAGCCATCACAATGGAAATATCTGCAGTTCTCATGGTAACGGAATCTGCCAGGTCTGAGGGATTTGCTGTTTTCCAGGACATCTGAGCTGCAATCTCTTTCGAGCTGTCTAGCAGTCTCAGTCTCTCTCACTCTCTCAGCATGATGGAGATAGAGTTGAAAGGTGGAGCCTGATTTTGCATTCCAGCTGTGATTAAAGACATGCACACACAAACGCACACATGCACACGCGCATACACGGAATCAATAGCACTGCATATTCATTATGCTATCTAGAACTTCATTAACCGCTCAGGCAGAACAGGAAGGAAATTTTAATATGCCTTCTTCTTTAAAGAGAAAAAGAAAGAAGTCTAATGGGGGAGAGGAGGGAGAGAGAAAGGTAGCAATGTAGATGGGGAATTAAGATGCATGAAACATACCTTTTAATAATGATACGGAGCAAAGTTAAAACTAGCAGTTATTTCCATTTCATGGCAGTATGTCAAGATGACTTAACGTAACAGGACAAAACATCTGGCTTGGAAAAAAAAAAAAAATCATGATGTCAAATTTCCAAAACATAATATAGAATCTATGGAAGAAGGAAAAGAAGAAGAAAAAAATAGCACAACTGTGTACCTTAATACTAACTTAAAGCATGTGACAGACCTCCTGGTACCATATAATTAGAAAGGTGATCCTTCTCATAAGGTGTAGGATAGCATAAAGACAACAAGCTTTAATTATAAATCTAAAGGTCTGGGTTTAAACCCATAGGGCTCTGTTAAAAGGTTCTTATATTTCTATATGCAATTCAGAGTCATCAGCAGGAAGAAAATAATCATTCATGAGACTGTTTTATTAAAGTCTTTTTCATCAAATCCCTATCAATTTAAAGAAATAAGAAGTATACTGCCTTCCGTGCCATACTACCTGCTAGAAAGCACACAGAGGGCTGATTCACAGCTGCCTATTCTCTTGGGCATTTGAGCCTGAAGATCAGACAACATGTAAGAATTCAGCCGTGGCTCAAAATGGAAACAAAGAGGACCATTCTTAAGCAATATGAAATGAAAAACTACAGGCTGTAGACCGTAGCCCTTAGCATGCTGATCCAACACATTGTCCTTGAGGGCACTACAGTTAAATACATATGACAGCCAAAGAGATGGGAAGAATGCTTTCCAGAATAAAATGACTGGACCTCCTTTTTTTTCATGATGGAGAATAAGCTAGGCAACGTAAGCTCCTAAAGTACCCACTCGAGAACTGGGTATTGTAAGATGGCATTGTCTAGCTATCATGCAGCACTGAAGAACATTTTATGTGACCTTTTCTAAAACCTGAACTGCTTTTACCACAACTCTATTCCATTGCAGCAGCGGTTTAATTTAATTCTTAAGTTGTGCTAGTTAGTTTCAAATAGATATATAGAGTTCAGTTATAACAGTGCTGTATTACACCTTAAGGGACCTCCAAACATGTTAGCTAGTTAGAAATAACTGCCGTTGCCAAGTGAAGGTATCTGCAACAACAGCATAATAGTGATAATAGTTTGCATTTATATTGAGACTTAAGCAGCAAAACACTCAACAATATGAGGGACGCAGTCAGCCACCTCTGCTCACAGTAAGAAATGCCTCAATTCATAAGCAATTCCTCCAGGTTCAATAGGGCTTGTCATGTTGCGAGGTGCAGAGGTACTTAGCATGAGTAAGCAGCGCCCAAATCCACATCAACTTCCTGCAGCCCTTGTGCAAAATAAACAGTGCTCTCACTCCTTCACTTGACTAGGACAGGCAGACATCTCTGGAGTGAACTCTGACTGATTTTCAGAAGAACGTCACATTCAACTTAATCGGTAGAAGACTGGAGACTTTTTCTTAAAACATGCACAACAGGAAGAGCGGTGCATAGTTTTTACCTTTTAACAGAAAAAAAAGCAGCTCTGAGTAGGACTGAGGGCTCAACGGATGATGAAGTATTTCTATTCGTCATCCTATTTCTACTCGTCATCCTATTATCTGGGCCACCCTGTGCCTGTATTTCCCCACAAAGCCAACTGAGATCATCAGTGCCATGGGCACACATGGTATTTCTTTATTTTGCACTCGGCGTTATCTAGGCAAGCAGTCTGCAAATGCAAACATAAACCAGATTCCTTAAAAATTCTCTACTTGGAACACATCTAGGGTTAACAATGATTTCTGTAGGAACCACCCCAGCTTCTGCAATGACTCAAGCAATCAAAAACCTCTTTTATGCATTCTTACATGACGAAGAAATTCCTCATGTAATTGCTGTTCAATGTTGCATCACTGCTAATGTTGATTAAGAGGTTGCCTTGCCCCTTACTGAACAGTTTGTCGCAAGTTTTGAGTCAGATCAGATCCCATGAAAGATGAAGCCACTGCTGTGCAATATGACCAATGTTGCCTATAGCCATGGAGCTTAACACAGTGAATTCACTCATTGCTGGGGTCTATTTGCTGTTCCTCAAACAACTTATCTTAGCGCACTCATGCAGAACACAAGTGTATCTGCAAAGGTGTCTTCTCTCTAGACACCACATCCTCCTCAGCATGCCAAACACTGGGTTGGTAAGACACTTTTGCCACAGTCTGCCAACATCTCCTGCCCACTTCTTCCCAGCTGGTATTCTTATTTGGTCCACCTAGCAATGCAGACCACATAGTTTACTCATTCCTGATGAGAGCATTCTTCCTCAGAGATCAGGACAGACAATCATCTGACCCTCAATAATATGGCAAGCTCACACAGAGCTCCCGGGTATCTGGGACTTGAAATAGTTCTCCTGTGTCCAACATTAATAATGCCTTCCTAAAATACTATCCAGCTTAAAACCTCTTATGCTCTTTCAGTTGGGCCAATTCCCAAGTACATTTCTGATTCAGGAGAAATAGCAAGTCCAAGAGACTTCGCAGTATCCAGTAAAGCTCTAGCAGTCCTCAGTAGCACTCCATGGTGGTGCTTATTCATACTGAAGATGGGTCAAAGGCTTGTCTTTCCATTTTGGAGCATGCTTATGATGATGCCTCTAAAAGCTGAAGCTCTGAGAAGTCCTGCATTGGGTATTCAGTCTGTTTCAGTCCAAGTCTGCTCTTGATCCCCAACTGATTCCAGCCCAGGCAGAAAAATTATCGTAACGTAGAATTAGCTGAGTGGTGTGAGCTGGTATCATAAAACTCTGAAATAGACCCTCATGCTATTTCAGTTCTAATTGGGCTCTTTGCTGCCTGGTTAGCAGACACTTTTCAATCAATTGCTGCATTTGTGCTGACAACACTGGATTTCAAGAGTTGCTCTTGTCATTTCTGTGACCTCCATCTTCCATTATTCTTGCTTTCTGGACAGGAGCTAAGGGACCTTATTTCTAACACAGCCATAAAGCTGGGAAGAAATCTTTCCCTACCCAACAGTCTCAGATTCCCAGCTGCTATGGAGAGCATATTATGAACCTGCCACTGCACATCAGTAGAAGATCTGACCTATAGTACTTACATGCCAATGGATTGCTGGGATTTGGCATTTTAATGATAACAAAAAAATACCTAAACGTCCCCTTTCACCTAAAGTTGGTCCTTCCTAGCAATTTCCTGCAGAGACCCTAGACCCCAAATTCCTCAGCTCAGTGAGCCTTTCCCATCCCCTGCAGGGACTTAACACACTTCACATACCACAACAAATCTGCTCCAGTCAATCAGCTCCTGCAGCTCCCTGCAGGCTTCCAACACCTGCTAACAGGAGGGGACAACAGAGGAGTCCTGTCCCACCCCTTCACACATAGTATTGCCTTATTCTTCAAAAATACTGCTCAGAGCATGATGCTCTATTACAGAATACTCCTATAAATACAGTGCACTTTCAGAGAGAGGAAGCGAGTATGCTGTAGTAAATATTTTAGCGATGAAGTGGCATGAGCTTCTTAATGCTTGTCATTTTTCAGTATAAGAAGCGTTCCATCAGAAGGTGCTCTGTACTCGAGAGGGAAAATGTGAATTCTAACAATAACAGGACAGCCAGCAGCCAACACCTTATCAGTGTTGGCTTTCCTTGAAACATGTTTGGTTCTTCCACCAGCTAACGTTCAGGAAGCAGTTGATTTAATAAGAAGGTTCATAATGTCAAGTTACAAACACCTCAAGAGGGAAACTTAGAACAGCGTAACTGGCAAACCAACAAATTTAAAAAATATCTACACTATCTCCAAGATTAAGAAAAAAAAAAATGTTTTTCTCTGTATGTTAAGCTCTGTGAAGGTGAAGGATTCATCAGGAAGATGAAGGCACAAAGGAGCAAAGCATGGTCTGGACATGTGTCCAAGCATGGTCAGGTAGTGCAGTCCTAGAGATGGACCATCATCACTAGCAGTTGTTCTGCGGGGATAAAACTGATTGCTGAGCACAAAAATGCTGTCAAGACTAACTAGGACTGCCTAAAACAGGGACAAAGAGAAGGACCATATTTTACAGCATGCCTGCAGCCCAGGCTGAAGAGCTCCATGGCAACATGCAGGGATCTGTTATTCCTCCATTTATTCTCAACTACAGCTCCTGGCATTGATGCGATCTCTATACCATGAGGCAGGAAGGATCTTTGCTCCTCTTTTAGTGCAAGCTACCAAGCTGCAGCTCGTTCTTCAGCCTTATCCATCCTCATGACTGGAAGGCTGTACGGCTTTGCAAAACTGCTCTGGGATACCCTGAATGAAATGCAGGAATTTCAAGGTTGATTTCTGCATGGCATTGTAAACTTCATTTTCTGTTGCAAGTGATGAACATTTCTATCCCCAATCCTGCACTGTGCAAAGACATGCCCATAGGTTTAATTTCTAGAAATGAGGCATTTCACAGGCTTGTGTGCACATGCACACATACACACAGAACAGAAAAACTCCCGGTGCAGAAATAGTTCCATTCCACACATGTTCTATTGCACCAGTTTTTGAGCTGCTGCAGTGACTGCTACAAAGATCATACCATATGTCCTCTACATAATGGAAGAGAAGAACAAAATCAGGGTTGTGGCAAGCGCAATATTTCATTCTTTACTTCGCATGCTCAGCAGACTTTGTAATCAAGCTTCCTCACTTGAAGACACCCTTTCTGCAAGTATGGAAATGGGCAGCGTCTGTTTCTGGGATTTGTGAAATGTCATCTTATCAAAGCTGCTATAAAAGCGACAGGACAGACTGTCACCTGACTGCAGAATGGGAGATGTGTTCTGTTGCTTTCCTGCAGAGGTGACCTTGGACCTCTCCCTCACTTCCAAAGCTTTATCTGTCTTGATCATTTAGATGCTAAGTTCGTAGGAGGAACAGAGAAATGTTTTTTTACTGTATGTAGAGCGTATGGCACAATGACTCCAGCATAGGTGAGGTAATGTGTCTGTATAAATACTTTCTTCTTTTTTTTCCTCTCTCTCTTTTTTTTTTTTAATGTGAAGCTTAAAACATCTGAAGACATCAGTAGAGGAACAGGCACACTGCATAGTAACACAATGCAGCTGACAACTAGCTGATCTAAGATTACTTGAAGTTCCCTTGCAAGCTGTTCCTCCCATCGCCCATCCATAATGTCGTCTGGTCAAAGCCTATACAAATGTGGCACAATGCAAAACAAACAGCTGTGGTTCAAAAGGAGCATGGAAGGCACAGGCCCTCCCAGCAATGCCCAGAGGAGAAGCAGAAAAGGGCCACATCCAGGAGGAAGTGTGAAGAACTCACACAATTCCAAGGACTGCAGTTTTGCCTAAGATCTAAGGAACAATAAAGAGCAAGAGAGCACACTGAAAGAGATATCCTTTTTTTTTTTTTTTTTTTTTCATATCCTTTACAACAAATAAACCTATTTCAATATTTGGCAAGGTGACAGAGTCTAAAAGGAGCAGAAGAAATAACTGCATATATGTGCAGAAAGTGCAGTTAAAAAGAGGCAAAGAGGCAAAATTACTGAGAAAGACCTTTAGGTTTACACCTGAAATCAAATCATGCTTAATGGATTACCTGAACATTAAGAGGGGGGGAGGGGAAAAAAGGCCATTTTAAGTCTTAGGCTCTGTATTATGGAAGAAACAAGATTTGCTTCTGACCTCGCTTTTTGTCAGCTTAAATCAACAAAGAGATCATGGTTTACCCTTGGTAAGCTTAACTTTCCATAACAGCAAGGTTTTTTCCATGTATTTGAATGTTCTTCTCTCAACTGGAAGAGGATGCTGGATTGTTTAGAAACCAGTTTCCTCTGGCTCTTGGTTCCTGTTGTTCACAGCCATTTTCCAGAAGGCTTAATATACATTCACCCTACATGGACACAACAAAAGGAAAACACTTGTCACCTGAACAAGGGGCTCTGAAGGAACAAAATCATCAGGAAAGAGAGCAGAGAATCCAAACTTCAAGCAATTGGCACTTCTGGTCCAATTCATCAGGCATGCTTAAGTATTTACATTTCCCATCTGAATAGCAGTCCACATTGTTGTAGCTCACAGGAGGGTTTTTGGCTTTTGCCAATTTAAATAGAATGATTCAAAACTGAATCATTTCCTCCAATTTAATTTCATAGCTGAATGCAAACTGTTGCAAGATAGGGCCACAAGCAGACAGAACTATCTCCAGAGGGCTACCTAACTCTCCAGGCTGCTTCAGCTAGGACACCTAACTGACTACACTAGGTTTTGTCAGTAGCATGGCATGGAAATGGTAGTGCAGGAGATGGGTAGTGACCACCAGCAGTGGAACCAGAGCAGGAACTGCGTGATGAGTGGCGTTTCCATGTAATGTCAGAGAAGAAAGGGATGCTTCCCAGGTTCTCAATACCTCAGATCTTGTAGCTGAAGATCAGTATTGCAGAGATAGACAGAGAGGGGAAGAGACAAACAATCAGCAAATGGAAAAGCAACTGCAGCCTGCCACATGTGCAGCAAAGGGAAATCAAAACCTGACATGTTCTGAAATCTTATACACCAAGTCACCCAGGATGAATGTGTCCTGAAAAGGGCAAAGCCTGCTCAGCATCCTCCGCCCATCCCCTTCCAGAGCTGAAGCACCTGTATCTGGAAAACTTTGTCCTTATTAGGCTCATTAAAAACAAACTGGCATTTACAGCTCACATCAGGATGAGGTGTCAGCACGAGTGAGAACCCTGTAAAATGTGTGTACGACCAAGGTGCTATACAGCAGTCTCCATTCTTCAGGAGACGAGTGCTATCTGCCTTAGACTTAAGGCATCCCTTACCTAAGGGTCCATTGTCTCATCCACTACATGCAGAACCTGAATCACAAAGCACTTTTGGGGTGCTGAAGAACCTGTTGAGAAAGCAGCCACTGAACCACACCTCAGCAGTAATACGCTCTGTCGGAAGGCTGAAGTTTCAGTCCAATGTAATGTGCCTTTAAAAAGTACCATGTCTACACTACTGTATTGCTTACTTTCTGAAGCTAAGCCAGAGGGATGTACATAGTAAGATCTTTGTCTCATTTCAGGGAGGATACAGGATAAAGATTCTGTGCCAGTAATCTTCCCTGGATTAATGGTTTCTCTTTTATCTGCTGTATTTCTGCTCAGATGTCTTTGCTCTGAATGAGTCAGTGGAATGCAAATGATGGGTACAGTCAGTCTGAAAATATTTAAATCTAGCTTTGCGCTGCACTGCAGGTTTGTAGAAAAAAAAAACATTATAAATATACATGCTGAAGAAAGGGCAGATGAAATTTACAGATATATCAATAACACAAAAAATAACGCGGTGGGTCAAACTGACAAGAGATTCATTTTTTCTGTTTCTTCCTCTTTTGATTTTTTTTTCTTCAGAAAGATCGGCATTTAGATGCCTGCTATGAATGGTAGAAGAAAATCTGCAACGCTCCTTTTCTAAGCCTCAGACACTAGACAAAAATGCATCTGTGGGAATAGGAACCTGATTTTATTTAGGCTGCTAAATGCCCAATCTTCATTATCCCAACAAGAGTGTTCCTAAAGATAGCACTCTTTTAATCCCGACAAAGAAGAAAGCAGACAGTCTAGGCATGATTTTCTTTGGATTTTCTTCGTTTCCTTTTTCTATGATATACTTCAGTTTATTCTTTTTGCTGGGGTATGGTTCCTCTCCTCTTCTGCTTAGGGTACAGGTTTTCACTAACCTATAGAAACTGTAATCCATAAGCACAGTAACCTATAGATATTGCAATCTGTAATCCACAGAATCTGTAGAAGGGGATTCAGTATTACAGCTCTCTTTGAGAAGCCAGGAGAGAACCCATGGGTCTTTGTCAATGGGCTTCAGCAGGAATCATCCTCAAATGGCAGCTGCTGACAGAGTTTTTACAGACTATACATACCTAAATGACAGCACAGAATGTCTTCAAAAGCTTTTGTGTATTGCAGTAGGATGATGGAAGGAGGAATGGTAAGGGAAGCAACATGTCAAGTTAGGGAACAACTGGATAACTTACTGGGCTTTTGCAATTTCTGTGGGGGTTGGCTTTGATACACATTCAGTACCTGTCCTGGAAGCAGTTTCCTGATTTAGGCTATTATGAGGACTAAAATCTGCAGGAAGAATGAAAACAGCAGCCTTTACCTGGTAACTTCTACTTAACAATAAATCAAATAATCACAAACTGCAATCAAGATAATTTGCAGCAGACTATTAAGCCCCCTAGCCTATCATAAAAAAAAACAACCCCAAAAAACCCCACACACAATAAAAAAAACAAAAACACAAAGAAAACCTATCTCTGAAAGGGCTGCCTACAAATCCAGCTGCAAAAACAAAATAAAGACTCATATCATCTACCAATCCGTAAGGGACTTAAGAATTAGTCAACACGAGCATTTTTTCTTTATAAAAAATAGATTATTTTGCTGGCTTTGAAATTGACCACTTATCCTCTATATTCTTATATATTTTCCTTAAAATGCTTTTTTTTTTTTTTTTTTAATATTGCATTTGATTTTCAATCTCTTTTTAAAAAAATGTTTTATTTTACCACGGCCTTTGTTTTCAGGACAGAATATCAACCAAGCTCTGTTGTTCTGTTACTTTTTAATTAGAAAATACTGAGAATTCATGAAGAATGGAAGCCTCCTACACCAGCAGTTTTTCAAAACACATTTTTTTTTAAATGATAATCTGTTGACAAAATATACTTTTGGGAAGAATTTCCAACAGTTCCACAAAATAATCTATTTTCTAGTCATCATTTTCTTTAAATGTCACACAAAAATATTCCTGCCCTAACAAGAACAGATTCTTTCAGTGCAGGACATTCTGGTTCCAGGTTGATGATGTGGCTGCTGGTGTAATGAACACAAGGAGCACTACATCACTGAGAAGCTGGGTGTGAGGAGCTGGTCCATCATTGTGCAGCTCCCACATGTCATCTCAACAAACTCATATCAAGAAATACAAAACTATGCTCTGGTTTTGTTATGCTGTGAATGATGATTGCCTAGCAATACCCAGAATTTCTTCCACCTCTACATGAATGATTTATGTCTAAGGTACTTCTAGCAGCTTCTGATACTTCTGAAGATATTCATATGAACCACAGGTCCTGCACAGCTTAGGTACAAAAACAGTGATAGATCAAAACCCACCTTTGCTCGCTACGCTTGCCTTGCAGTGGAACAATACAGCAGTTCTGTGGAGAAGTTATTGAAAGACAGGAATCTCAGTGGCCATTTTGACATTAAGGACAAGCTGATGATGACCTTCCTCCACAGAACTGTTCACAAACAGGGAGCTCAGGATCCACTGTCATTACGCACCAAGTTAAACTGATGACTGGTCCCTGCTATTGCAAGGCACCTGAATGACCTTCCCCCCTGTCTCCACAATTTCACTGATCTCACATCAGCTTCAGGTGGGTAAGTCTCTGCCGTGTGAGCAGGGAGCTCGCAGCTGAGTCTCAAATTTACATTTGACATGGATTTTATCTGCTTCCTATGTTTTCCTGAAAACCACTTATAAGACAAAATTCACTTGAGCTTACAAGACTTTTGATGCTCATGAGCATCTGCTTCATTTATAGCTAAGAAAATGAGATGGCTTTTGGTTAACTTGCAGCCAAATTCACGTGTCAGACTGCTGTTTCACCATACTGGTGGCCAGACTTCTACTGTTGGAAACCGAATATGATCTCTGTCTTGTGATTTGTATAATATTTACAGCATTACAGAAATGCACAGTAGAAATGCAATGATTATTCTTATCTCTTCAGAAAGACTGCATGCATTTTCCTGCCTGAGATCATCTTCTCTGGGGACCCATTTAAAATAAAACCACTGCGTTCTGAAAACGTGTCTTCAGCATGAGATCTGAGTATTTTCTGTCTTGGCCAGAATAAAATGCAAGAAATTGAATCAAAGTATATTCCTAAAACTATATACTTCTCTTGCATGCTTCTTGCACTTCCCTACACAAATACAAGGCCTGGAAGATGACAGATTTCAAACTCATTATATAGCATGAAACGATGTTTAAAAGCACAGTGCATAACACAGCAACTCTACAAATGCATCGAAACAAACAGAAAATTAACCTTTCATGGCTAAGGGAGCACATTTTTTAGTCCAGTTTTCAACATAATCATTTCTTTACAGAAGGCAGCCTATATGCTATTAAGCAGTTCCTAGAGTCCTAGGTCAAACAAAGTGAGAAATGAATAGGTCCATTCATGCTTCAGACAGGATAATTCTGGTAAAGCTGGTGCTGACAGTGTTAAAGAGGAGTGATGGAGGAGTCAGGCCTTGTTGTCATTCTAATTGTGACCATGAGTGACAAAAAATGTATTCCCTTTGCCAGAGGACTGATCTTTCAGATTTGTAAAATCTAAACTGTGCTCATGTCACTTGAAATTCAAGGGAGAGAAAATTCATGCAGTTCAGTAAATGCTTTGTTTGAACCTGCAGTGACTCTGGCATGGCAAAACTCAAGAAAGGGTTAGTAATTTTAAGGTGCTAAAAAGGGGAAAAAAGTAGTATCACAGTGTGAAGCTGACCTCGGATCTTACCCTTTTACTGTCCCTGCTTCCAAACTCCTCAGTGACCTTGGCACAATAAACTAACCGTTACCTATTGTGGGTCCTCACCTGCATGCCAGAGCACAAACCTCACCGTACAAGCGGGTCTGGATCACAAAGTCATTTGGTCCATGTTCGTATCCTCCTTGTTCTATGAAAGGAACCTCCAGAGGCAGGAGGTTTCTCCAAATAGCACTGCAGGACAAAGAGCACAAAGCAAACAGAGTAACACAGCTATCATAAGGGATCAGGAAGACTGCCACAGACTAAGCCCTATTCTCAGGTACAACATCCTTCTTCGTCATCCCTTGCTTCAAATCATGCTGAGTACCAAAGAAACATTTTTCTCACCCAAACAGAATATCATTTTCCTCAGAAAGGAACAAAATCCAATGAATTAAACATTATCATTCATAACAATAAAGGGAAATTAGTATCCCCTCTTACTTTCTTCTTCAGCAGGGCAAGGTAGGGACTTCACCCCAGACAGACAACTGAAATAGCTCCCAAAGGTATTTCCTACACCACTCCTTCAGAGGGACCATATTAAAAATAAACTAACGCTGTAGGCAGCTTTGGAAAATGACTTCAATGGTATTTATTGCTTTGATAGGGTCAGTGCACAGTATGTGCATGTTGCCTTTTAAACATATGTTTCAGGCAAAGAATCAAAGCTAATTTCAGTGTGTGAAAAGCAAGCAGATTTCATTACTGATTGTGACTTTAACTTCAAAATGATAAGGATGCTGGATGTAGGTTCTCAAAACTGAATGTCCAAATGGGAATTTATGATGTAGAACTTCAGTTTTATCATCCATGGGCTTCAATACCAAAAGAAGAAAGAAATTCTTTGCTAGCAGTATTTTCACAGTTAACCCATAAGCCAGCTGCCTATTTTTCCCTCTCCTCTAATTCTCCCTGCAGCTATTTCCTCTCTGTAACATGTTAAAGCAAGAATGGCCATTGGCACTAACCATTTTTGGCATCCAAGTAGTGGATATGAAAGAGATCTGGAATTTTTTCTACCAGCACTATACAGTCCCACTTTGACTCCTTGCAGAACTGTCAGCAGAATTCATAACAAACTCAGTACAACCTAAGTCACAGTGTAATAAAAGGCCTGCTGCTAAGTCTTCTTCATCATCGTCTTCTTCTTCTTCTTCTTCTTTTTTTTTTTTAATGAGGATTCTTCTCATATTATTAAATCAGACCTAGTTCTCAACTTCAGGTGGCTGCCTGTAATAACCTTCCTACAAGGTTTATGGAAGGAGATGGACCTGAAGAATTATTAAAAGGCTGCAGGCATAAACAGCAAAAAGCGAATGATGCAGGGTTTTCCCAATGTTCTGCAGAAAATCAGTTCCAGGACAGATTATCACTAGTGGCAAAAGCCAGAAGGTGTAAACCTATAGCCTGAAGACAGACCTCTAACTCAGGTTTAGATATTCTGAGTACATATTTAACTTTAAAAGCAAATGTGGTTCATTCACTACTGAAGATAAAGAGCTTAGATATCTATAAAAGTTCTTGAATGTGTAACTGACATATATAAAAATTCATATCCATATTAAATTAGTAAATATACGTATGTATACAAGCTTCTGTATACTACTGAATCAAGGCAAAAAGAATCTAATTTGCACAATGCGTAAGCAGCCACATCTTTACTTTGAGTCAAAGAAAAGTGCAAGATTTTGAAAATAATCAACTCTTTTTTTTAAAAAAAGCTCCTGACTAGGGATACAGATGTGCACTGCCTTTTTTTTTGTGAAGCTTTGTCCAGGTCTGTGTAACAGCACCACACTTCCCTAGGTTCAAATGACACCTTTGAAACAACTGAAGCAGTAAATCATGCCTCTTTATTATCATCTCAACAAGAATGATAACAACCTCCTCTGCTTGGTGAAATACCCATGGGAATTTCACCCGATTACATGAGGATAACGTATCTTTCATGACTTTAGCTGTCTGTCTACCGTTTCCATTGTATACTTGGTAGTCAGCCACAAAGGATACGATCCACTGAAGGAAAATGTATAGATGAGGGGTTAGCCATTTCAAGAGTGGAGAAAGGGAGGTAGAAATCGAAGGAAGAAAGGGAAGGATGACACAGTGCAATTGCTCAGCTTAGGAGCACAGCTGCTTAAACAACTGAATAGCAATCAATGGGTTAGTATTCAATCCAAGTTTAGATCACACTGAAATCTATTAGAATACTGCATATAATGAATGACTCTTACTTATTTGGTATTCTATCTTGGAATTAATCAGCCCAGTTGTTATGCAGCAAAAATAAATAAATAAATAAATAAATAAATAAGTAAATAAGAATCAGTCGGGTAGACAGGCCCAAAAACAAGAAAAACAACCACCTTGATTTCCCTGGTGGCTAACAGCCTGACAGTACTCAACAACACAAGCTGAAATTGAACACTGCGAGAAACAATGCAAGTTAGAGGTTTCTTGGCTGTTGGGGCAACAGCCTGATCTGGGTGTGTGCACAGCCTGCCCCATCCCTTCCCATCGGGCTCTCAGCACTACTCATAGAGTTGTACCATCTGCTGGAGCACAATTCAGAGGTAGCTTTAAAATGATGATAGCTCTGGGAAATGATAATCACTGGGTCATAGAAAGCTGTACTGCAGAGTATAAATAAGATAACTGAAAGTGCTGAGCAGGGCATGTTTGCATTATGAAATGTATTTTCCTTTTTCCTGTATAAAACCTGTCTTAAAAGCACAGGGAATGCAGCAGGTTGAAAACCAGAAGGAAAGCAACACTGCCCCAAGAAGCTGCATAAAGGAGGAGGGGGATGGAGCAATGGTAAGCTGTAGTATTATTGACTGAGGAATGATAAAAGAGGAAGGAATTCAACAGTTACATCTATTTCGCTTGGTGCAATGGAATGAGATCAAAGGCTTACTTTCACATTAGCACAGAATAATGCATACTCTATAAATGATGCAAAGCTAGGCCACATTCCCAAGATGTGACAATGCCTCAAGATGCCCCTCTGCTAAGTTCAGGTCAAGGCAACAGGCTCCTGCATATGGAATTCTTTTTCAAAGCACACAAACATAGCTAACCCATTGGGCATGGAGACCAAAAACATTCAGGACAAGCATGATGCTCTCTCCATTGGTTTCTACATTTCCACAGACAGTATTGCAAACGTAGGCAATTTTCATTCACTTACAAAAATTTTTTTCAATAGCCTCTGATCTTTCAAGGCACCCAAAGTGTCCACGCAAGCACCATGAGAAGCTCAGACTGAGTAACTGGATTTTGTTTTATTTGAAAAACAATACTGTTGAGGAGAGTGTCAAGAGATAAGCAGCTCCCATTCCAGAGATGTGGTTCAATCCCTACTCTGCACTGGCAACCTCTGTTGATCAGTTCATCCTGGACAATTCCTTTAAAGACCTCAGAGAAAGAACAATGCCAAAAGCTTCTTAACAGCCTTCTTTTAATTTTAATTTTTATTTAATTTAATTTTATTTTTTTCTTTTTCAAGTGATAAATCTGTCAAAGCCACCTAAAGATTCGGATCTGGTTGTACCTTGGTTCTGCGCCATCTAGATATCGTGGATATCTTAATGAAAATACCATCAGGACACATCTGTATCTGAATTCCTTTAAGAAAACTTAACCTCTGGGACTCTGTTTTCCATTAGTTACATGGAGATGAATAATTATTTTCCCTCACCTGTCACGGTTTGGTTAGTGCAGGGATGCGTTGCCATACCAACAGCGATCCAGCCCGGCGGTCGGACAGGGCTGGAGTGCGGAGGTGCGGGCTGCCCCGGCCACGCACAAACCCTCCTCGCTGTCCCTCCTCCCTCGCTCCCCACTCCCTCTTCCTGGAAGAGAAGCAGTTTCTCTTTGTGAGAGAGCACAAAGGGGAAGAAAGAAAAGGAATTGTCCATCAAGCTCAGCAGAGCCTCGGGGGCTTTCAGCAGAGGATGCCACAGCCTATGAGGAGCGCCAAGCACAGCGAAGGCTGATTTTAAAAGGACAGTTCAACCCCAGCTCCACTGAACTGCCTCCAGCGGTCCCCAGCCTGTGAAGAACATGTGGCACCAAAAGGCTGGCTGACATTTTCCCATCTTTTGCCATCCACGGGCAGGCACAGCTTCAGACTAAGCGTAGAGCAAAAGCCCGCGCTGCTGACAGGCTCCACTGCGCTGCCCGGTGTGCGCCCAGCAGCATGGCACCGCCGGTCTGCTGATCTGCTGGGCCCTCCCAGACGTGCCAAGAGCACGAGCTGATCTGTGCAATGTCTTCAGGGGAGATGTAAGAGATAAATGCCGTCCCTGCCAGACTGTAAATTCTCCAGATACAGACAGGGGCTTTAGCCAGTACTGGAACAAAACGCATCCCAGTGTCAAACCTGGGTTTCATCCCAGACATCCTTCTCAAGACATCCAAAGTGAGAAGGGACTGGCAGTGAGCGCAACTGAAGAAGCTGCTCATGAGAGGAAGCAGCAAAGAACACAAGGGGAAGCCCCAGAAATCACAGATAAGGATAGATGCAGTAAAGCTGAGCTTGTAATTATATATATGCGTGTGCATGCACATATTAATTAATAGCAGAAATACAATAAAAACTTCTAGTTACCTTTTTCTTATGGTATAAGAAAAAGACAAGGAACAGCAAGGGGAGAGAAGTGGGAAGAAAGCAGACTTTGGTGATATGAGGACTACTGGTGTAGTTTAGGGCCTTCCCTAAACTGCATCAGTTCTCAGTGCTTTTGTATTAACAAAACCACAGCTGACACATCTCTCCATCTTCTCTTAATCTCCCTGTGACTTAAGGTGTTTTCTGTTCACCTGTCTTTCGCTCACTTGACAGACAGCCTTCCAGTTTGCCTGGCTCTTGATCTACAAGGCCAGTCTGGCACATTTCTCCATCCTCCCTTCCTTAGGTGCCCTAATTTTTTGACTGCAATGACAGAATCAGCGAATCTAAAATCAGAGAAATCATAGCACCATAGAATGACTTGGGTAGGAAGGGTCCTCAAAGCCCACCCAGTCCTAACCCCCTGGTGGCTGCCCCCACCAGCTGAGTCTGCCCAGGGCCCCATCCAACCTGACCTTGAGTGCCTCCAGGGATGGAGCACCACAGCTTCTCTGGGCAGCTGTGCCAGAGCCTCACCGCCCTCAGCGCAAAAGTGTTTGACACGGGTAACTGAGAGTTAGGTCCACAAAAATAAAATTATATGCATAAGTACCTTATTGAACTGGACATCTAATCACGTTTACTCTTTATGGCCTGAAGACCTCCTCTTACCTTACTCACACTCCTATGAAAGAGCCCTCTAGATGCATAAATGTCCACCTTTTTGGAACCACCAAGAACTATGATGTGAAGAGGGGGTTAGTGTTTCCTTTGAGATCTTCTTATTGGAAGGGTTATACCACTTTTAGAATCTAACCTTCCTAGGAACTCTGAAGTTTGGGTGTCTGGGAATATATCCACATACTTCCAAAAATTCATCACAAAAAGGGAAAAAAGTGGGATTTTTTTGAATTATGTTGCTGGCCGAGGAGACTGTAGGGATGAACTAGAAGAGCAGATGCAGACCAGGCATAGACTCCTGCTGTTCTTGGTGCAGCTATGTTTAAGTGAAATCCCTTCAGAAGAAATAATGAAATGGACATCTATTACAGCATCTGGAAGCTATTCCTGGATGTACTTCAACAAGAGCAAATGCATTAGGGTGGATGAGTTGTATTACGGGAAGAGGCAGCAGCAGAGAGGTGGGAGAGTGTGGAGGCCTCAATTAGGGGAAAAGTATTATGAGAAGGAAAAAGAACAGCAGCAGCCAATCCCAATGACAAAATGGGGAAGCACTGCTGCGGGTCACGCTGCTTGTAATCACACCAGCCTGCTAGACTGTATTTCTGTGAAGGAATGACACTGGGAACACAGCTGCTATTCTCTGGACTTAAAAAAAAAATTTTTTTTTTAAATCAATTGTTAAGTTAAAATGAGGGGGAGTAATATATTGTTATAACGAATGAAAATAAAAATGTTCGTGATCAAGTACCATTATCAAGTGAGATGAATGGTTAAACAACAGCCTTAGCAATATCAGGACAACTTCTCCCTCCAGTTTTTCCTTCCTTCTTTACCATTGTATGCTTAGGAAATAACAGTTATGAAGTTTTTCTACGAACGGCATTAACTGCTGCTTTGTATTGATGCAAAAATATAATAGATTAATACTTTGTCACTGTATTTTCTTTAGCTACACTTTTAAATATCAATAAAAGCTTTAAGAATGTACGCTAGGTAATTACTCTCTTGGAAAGTCCATTAGAGTTCCTATGCTTTTATGCCACAGAACAAACAACAAAAGAAAGGTTATAGACACAAACAGTTTCTGATGTAAAAGCTCATTTTTCCTCCATCTTTTCAAAGTAAAAAATGTCTTCAGGGAGTAAGAAAAATAGCAATTATGCTGCCAAAGCCAAAGGAACGTACTCAGTGAAGATGAGAATTGGTCCTTCAGCATTCTCATCTCCTTGCTTTCTCCCAGGCATGCCAGAGACACAAAACACAGGAAAAGACCAGACAACTATTTGCAGTAATTTCAACACAACTGCAGGTTCCATCCTCACCTCAACAAACATTCTGGAAAAGCGCTTTCTGCACAGCACAGGGAATCCTGATGACCTTTGCAACACACCAGCTAGCTTCCTGCTCACATTTACAGCCCCTCCACTATCAGCAGAGAGTGACTTCACACTTTGCAGCATGAAGGGCCAAACTTCAGCCTTCTTGCTTCACAAACAGGCTTAATGCTTTCAACAGGACATAACCCAGTTGCCTGATGCTGCTTACTGTGCAACCAACCATGTTAGCTTCCACTGGAAAGAAACATTTCCCAGTGATTCTGATTCTCACGCACTGTTCTCCTTCCAAAGGCATTCACACAGTTTCTGCGCAGAGAAGAGTCGGATCTGAATGTGACACAAAATTCCTAATGAGGTACAAAGTTGCACTTCTGTTTGTGTTTTATCCCTTGGAGTAACAGGTCCCAGTGGTCAGCATTTTCCAATGGACTTGGCAAAGACTTGGAAGACATCCTTGGTGTTGTCTTTCCAGATCTCTGGCAAATGTGTTTCACCCCATACAGAATGCTCTTTTTATTGATCACAGCTTTTATTGATTTATAGCTGCCTGCGTTATGTGCTTTGGTTATTTGCTGTCTCACTGACAGAAAGGGTCAAAATCTTGCAGTTTCTCTTTATACTGCTGCTACAAAACATTACAAGCATCAGTGGAGGCGGTCCTTTATTTTTATTGGCCTCAATTAAATTTCTTAGGGTCACATCCCAAGTTGAAGGTATAGGTGGAGAGGTCTTAATACCAGCTCAGCAGTATTTGAACCAAAAATGTTCTGGCCTTGGAGACTATCCTTACCCAAAACTAAACCCTTGTTTGATGTGAAAGCATATCAAAACACCTCCTGTAACATCCCTGTATGGAGACAAAGGGGTTTCATCTCCTGAAAAGGAAATAAACCCAGTCTGAAAATCTAGCCAGCAGCTTTGTAGTTACCATTTCACAGTCATATCTGCTAAAACTGAGGATTTTTCTTTCTCTGGGATGAGGACCAACAGTGCCAGCTCTCCATACAGATGGTTCCTGTACATTTGCTGTAAGCTCCCTAGGAAACCTGGATGCTCTAGTCACTTTACAGTACTTCCATCCTGTACAGAAATGTCAACAAAGGCTACACTACACAGGAGCAACTAAGCGTGCACAAATTCCATACATGGTGCACCCACTCGGCAGGATCCTACAGCACAGAAGTTTGAAGTACCTGCAGGGGAACAACGCTGGCAGCTCCTCCAACAGCCATGCACATAGATGTCCCTAAGCTCCAACTCTGTGCTCTGACCCATCTCTTCCTGCTCTCCACGTACAGGTTGCATTTGGTACATCTCACTTCTTGCCCTGGCCAGGTTCAGAGTTAAATCATAGAATCACAGATTCATATAATTGTTTTTGAGTTGGAAGGCCATCTAGCCCAACTCCCCTGCAATAAATAGGAACGCCTACAGCTCCAGCAGGTGCTCAGAGCCCCATCCAGCCTGACGTTCGGTGTCTCCACATCTGGATGCAATACTTCAGGTGAAGCCTCACAAGCACAGAGCAGAGGGGCAGGGTCACCTCCCTCACCCTTCTGACCACACTTCTTTTGATGCAGCCCATGATACGGTTGGCTTTCTGGGCTGTGAGGGTACACTGCTAGCTCATGTCCAGTTGCTATCCAGCAGTACCTCCAGGTCCTTTTCAGCACAGCTGTGCTCCATCATTACATCCCCCAGCTTGTACTGATAGGGAGTGTTGCCACAACATAGGTGCAAGGACTTGTATTTGGATTTGCTGAACCTCGTCCTCTGAATGTCTGCCTTCTGCAGAGCATCCCTCCTCTCTGGCAGCATTCCTGCCTATAGCAAACTTGCTCCATGAGTCCCACTCTACCCTAGGCACTGGACACCCTTCAAAATAGCTATCCTTTTACATTTGGAAGAATTACAGCATCTGAAACTTTCATTCCATCCACCTGAGACATCTCAATGTACAAATATTAAATTTAAAAAAAAAAAAAAAAATTAAAACTAAGATTACCCACCCAATGTTTAATAATTAACTGAAATCAGATAAAATCTAGCAAAAATATACAAGATACAAAAAATACACTGATAGTATTTACAAAGGTATAAAACAATACATATACTTATCTATAGCCTTTGTTCTGAAATGGGAGGAAAACAAAGGATTCTCAAGAGCAGAGAGGCAATTTGCCTTGGCAGGGTGAAGTATGTCTCAATGACCATTTACATTTTTCACAGTAGAAGAATACAAATGAATCCTCAGCCAGCTGCTCTCCTCCCATGAAGCACTGGTTTGTGGGATGTCATCTACAAGTCTTCCTGATTGGGGCAAAGATTTCTACCAATTACAGCAGGCTCTGAAACCAGCTTAAGCCTCTCCTGAAGCACACTTTGGGAAAACCATCTCATGCACCTGAGCCACGCTTTTGCCTCCTTTGTTTCTCTGTTTTGAAATAGCAGTTATCTTACATCCCTAGATGCATTACTGGGAACACATTTTAGACTGATCTTATTTTAGAAGTGCTGAGCACTTTCAGGGCTAGGGAGCAGTTGGGAGCAATTCAGCCAGCATCTGGCCTTGAAAACTGAGGTTCTTTTTCGTGGATTCAACTGGTTCTGCATGTGCCAGGATCACACCATGAGCACCACCAAAACCCTGGATGCTGCTAAGAAGGGTTGCACTACAGTAGCTGCTGTCCATCAAAAAATGCTGTGCAAAGCAGCACTGCTCTCGTAGCGACAAAGGGAGGAAATTTGATTTTCATTTGCCCCACACAACGGGAACCTGGCCTGTTCAAGTGTTCCATTCTTGATTTTATGGTAACACAGTCAACAGGAGAATCAAGACAAAAAGCTGCCCTGGACCTTGGCCTCAGAAAATAAAACGTAAGCGTGGTAGGAATGTGAGCACATGTACAATTCCTTTCTGATTAGCAAAGTGATGTGTTTGCAGCATTTTCACAGATACACATCGTCACTCTTCAGACCGGTTCTAGCTGATCCATATAATGTATGCAGAAGGCTTGGTTCTACCAAACAGAAACAGAAAGGAAGATTTGCTTTGGGAAAATATATTTTTTTTCCTGTGAATATTAATCATTTCAGCTTTGATAGTGAAGTGATATGAGTAAAAAAAGCCATGAATTGCTCCAGGGCTCTAGACAGATGACTACTGTAGCAAAGACATTTGCTGAAGATAACACTGCTTAAGCTCAGAATCATTATACAGTACACAGTTAACTGAAATCAACCCACTTGCTCCCCAAGTTTTAAACGGAATTAATGTGACATCCCAGTTGAAGCTGGATCTCAGCAACTCAGAAAATAAAAGTGACAAATTAAAGCAAGTTCCATATGTGTTTTAATCTTAAATGGCAAAAAGAAAACCATTATGCCAGATGATAAGAGAGCAATATGGTCCCAATACACTGTTCATCTCCTTTACAGCTTTAACTAATGTTTGGTATGTTTTGCAGCAAGAAAAGCATGAGCATTGCCCTAAAAATTTCCATGGATAAGATGAAGGTCACCACCTTTCAGCCCGGACAGCTGAAATAAATATGGGATACTATCAGTACGTGCCACATGAATACACCGCTCATCTTTACAGATTGCCATAACATGATAAAAGTCTTTACATTTTAAACTGAATAAAAAATCTTCAATTAAAAATGAAATTAAAATAACGATTCTTGTCTTATACTACAATATTACAAGGCTTCACGAGGTCACAGCTCTTAAAGGACTGGTCTGCAAGGTAAGTAGACAAAGGAAATACCATTATTGTTTTCAGCAGATACAGACTGAAGCAGACAGAGCCGTAAGCATGACACCCAAGGGCATCCAGGCATCTGTGGGAGAACCGGGAACCAGCAGCATGCATCACTCTTCTTCCACTGACTTCAGTGCACACTTACACCTCAGGCAGGTAGATGATGACTGCTTCAACAGGAAAAGACGAAAGACCACTGAAGTGCAACCAACAGAATGTGCATTAGCCATCGGTGCATGCCTTGTGTGCACCACGTGAGAAAGCATTACTGGCTAATTGAGGATAGATGGTCAAAATGTGCACTAACAACTGATTATTGCACCTAACTGGAAGAAATGACTGCTAATGGAACAAGAGCAAGACTTCTTAAAGAAACAGTGGATTGAAAAAAAAGAAGAACCTTTGCTATGACTGATGCTAAACATTCTTCCACCATTAAAAAAAGAAAAAAGGGGGGAAAAAAGCCACAAAAAAACCAACAAACAACAACAACAACAAAAACCAACAATGAAACAGCTCCAAGTAGCACAAAGAAAGGTTTTTTTATTCAGACCAGTTGCTAATATTTTCTCCCTCTACTCTTTCTTGTTCCATATCATCAGTTTGCAGGTCATTTTCTCCTCCTTTTTTTTTTTCCCCACCTTACCATGTTTCTTTCTCTTGCTAATTCAGGGTAACAGAAGCAGCAGCAGGGTTTTTCTATTCATCAGTGAAGAGATCTGAGCTATGCACCTCTGGGAACTGATGCATTCTTACAGGATCATGAGGAAGGCTCAGTCACCATGTTGGATTGGACAGTTTGCACTCTGACAGCGACAAACTAATCAAACAGCACTGCTTAAAGCTTCAAAACACGAGAATTTTCCAAGTCATAGCCAACCTGTAATTCCTAGGGAGGTTTTCAAAAAGGAGAGAAGTCATACTAAAAATGAAAAATGCTTTGAAAACTTTTAATAATCAGCATTTGTGTACTACAAGGAATAAATGCTAACAGTATGTAAGGTAGAGCACAAAGAAGGATCACACAAAGGCATAATGAGACTGATAAGAAAAATCACAAAAAGAGAGAGCAGTATCTTCTAACACATATACGAAACCTTTCACTTTGAAAAAAATTACAGCCTACAGGTAAAACTCCACTAGCTTGTGCTAGTATGAAATTAATTTTGACCTAGTTTTTTATTTTACATTATAATACATAATATGAAATTAAAAAGTCAAAACATTTTTTTTTTATCCTACCTTTTGAAGCACCGATACATTTCATTCTGACAACACGAGAATATTTTGATATTTGTCAGAAGTTTTTGGCTTGTCCTTCTTCTACCATCCTGGAATGAAACTGGATGAACCCACCATGACTTCAGGATAGATAAAAAATGCAGTGGTATTAGGATAAGTTCTCCAGAAGTGATACAGCACAGGCAGCTGATGAGGCAAGATGGAAAAGCAGAGGCAGGAACACAGCCAGGATACAAAGTTTGGATTTCTAAGCTCTGCTACGTATCACTTGGACAAGCCATTTGGACCTCAACATATATATTGCACTGACTGTGTTTATATGTACTGCCTGGAATTAGATTATTCCATCTGAAATACCAAAGAGAGTTATAGGTAAAGAAGATTCCTCCCCAGTTAAAGGAAGTCTTTTTAGGATAGTAGAGCCCATAACCAATACCCACAGCTCTAACAGCTGGCAGCAGTACAGTCATGAAGCTCCATACTTGACATGTATATGCAACAGACAGATGCCATCCTTAATCTGCATTTCCCATAAAGAAACACAAGGTTTAACTACATAGGTAGGCTTAGCCTAAGGAGGAGCATCTTTTGACAACTGAAGAATGGATAGGAAAGTAGATGCAGCAGTAAGAACAGCACACACACACAAAAAAAGAGAAGAAACAAAAATTAAAGCGAAGAAAAAACTATAATTCCATCAATAAATAGTAGCTGGGCTATAGGGTTAATTATGTAGGTCCATTTTTTTCACCAGTGATAGCAATTCCTCTAAGATTTTGCTATGGTAACTTTCTTCTGCGGGGGTAAGTAAATAACACAGTGAAAAATGCATTCCTGGGGCAAGAAAAAAGGTTATTTAAAAGAACATTTTTCCATAAACACTCTACCAGACAAACAGAACTTGATAACAGTATCTCTAGAATCCTCACCTGGTCGCATTACAAATACAAAACAGCATATGCAGCATAACCCTGGCCTGGTCCACATCACTATTACATCAGCCCTCCTCAGTCTCAAATGCATATTCGTACAACCTCAAGTAGGCCAACAGTTCCTTTCAGACAGACTTTCCCTAGAGAGACAACTCATTCTGTCTCTCAAATTGCTTCCAGTCCCTGGGAGTCTGGTGAGCCTTCCCTGCTCCAAGTCGGAATTCCTGTCCATCCCAGACAAATTCCTTTACATCTCCCTAAAATGGAGGTGACAGACAATCCTTCTAGCAAAGGGCACGCATTTACCGCATCCCAGGTTTACAACCAGACGTCTCTCTTCTCTGCTCTACTCTCTGCATCCCAGCCACACACAGAGACCCATCTCTGGGCTTTGGCAGACTGAGATGCATGACTTCCACTTCCAGCAATTAACGATTAATGAAAAACCAGCAGCCACAACAACTCCATACCAAGATCTGAGACCATCTGTTACTTCCTTGTTAAGTGTACACATTCTAGAGTGACCGATCTACTTAATACGAACAGCGTGATACGTATCTCTTAAAGAAATTTTTACTGCATGGGCTCTGAATGGATGTGGGGAAAAGATGCAAGGAGAGCCAGAATAAATACTGGCTTGATTATTTTAAGATGTATCTCAAGCCATGTCAATAAATCTCACCTAACATACAAGAAGGTGGAGTTACACTGGGGAAGGCTTTTGGCATGTCATGGGAAGGATGCTAGAAAAAATTCGCATTTTTCAGTTTAACTATTTTTTAATGACCTGTGCATTCACTCCACTGTTCACTTTCCCTGAGATGGTGTTGAGCTACAACATGCAGCACAGCAGCAGAGAAAGGAAGGATTTGTTTACAACACGTTTGGAAAAAAAAGGCACCGGCACTGTTGTGTGTCAATACTCACCCGAATGTGCCCATTTGATATTTTACTGACAGAACTGAAAATATGTTTGAATTTCAAACTTGTCGAGATGGCTGGGATGCAGGGATTATTTTCCCCTGAGGGCAGATAAACAAGACGGATGGGCTAAACTCCGAATCGCCTAATGATCAAAATGCAAGGTAAGCTGTCATAGAGAAGGCTCTTCTCATCCTTGCTGACAGCACGAATTCTGCTGAAATATTTCTAGTCTTTCTGATTAATGGGCCTAGTGACTAATTAGTTCATGAATCTTGCTCACAAACGGAGCTTTGATGGCTGCCTAGTGTTCACTTTGAGAGGAAGACCCCACTGAAGTCACTGATGGAGATGTGTTCTCCAACAAAACCCATGCCTGGATCATCTCACACCTGGCAGTGGGTGTGCAGATGCATCCTGGCCCTTGTGGTGGAGTTGCAGCTCCTACTCTCCCTCTCTGACTGCTGTCAGGCCACTGGTTTTGTATTACTTCTGTGACGCTGCAATGAGAAAACACATTTTCTCATGTACAGGAATCAGCCAGGATTGTAACATCTTCTTTCACAGAGGGTGAGGTCACTGCATTTTGGAAGAGACAAGACATGGTGCTAGGAGCATCCCTGAGCTACATGATACTGCTCTGTGCTGTATTGCTCTTTCCAGAGGGAATTAGACCAACTGGTAGTTACCAACCAAGAGAGCAATGAGAACACCCCAGCGACATCTCTTTTCCTTCAAAGAAGGAAGTACAGAAGTCAAGACAAGTTTCTGCTAGACAAACCAGACAATACACACATTTACTTGCATCAGAAGTAAGGAGGGTTCTTTGGCTAATACTTTGGAAAATAGTTGGTTGAAAGAGAACTATTTTAATACCCAATTACTCACAGTTTCTGCTTTCTTCCTTCCCTTGAAGAGCACTAGAATCAGTCCTCCTCATTACTACATCAGAAAGACAGTATCTTATGTGAGGTTTTAGTGACAACTGTTCTATATAAAGCTCCCTACCTATAAAGCTACCAAACATGAAGTCAGAACCTGTACCTACAGTAGAAGACACACAGACTTTGGTTTTATAGTTATTCTGAAGTACCAGTGGTGTGCTGGCATGTAAACCACAATATTTGGGGATTTTCTTTGCTTTTGTCCAGCTCCAAACCTGAACTGCAACACTAAGCAGAACTTTCTCTATCTACCATAACTAGAAACATGCAGCGTCTTGTTTGCTGGTTTGATGATGAACATTATTTCTCTTGAAAACAAAGAGAAGACAGCATAAAATCCTATGCAATTAATTGGCTTTCTCTGATTAACACTGAGTATACTGAAAATACTTCTACAAAAAGGAAAGGCCAAACCCCTGTGGTCCAGGATCAACATGTTTAATCCATCCGTAATTGAGGCCAAGCACCGATCTCCCTTCTTTAACAAGGAGGAAGACACCATTCTGTTTTGTTACTAGGTCACAGACCTCCCTCCTGACTCTCCCTTGGTTAATATAAGAACAGTTACAGTCTTAACCTGGGTGAGATTTGGATCCAAGAGTGCTGCTGCTTCTCCATCAGGTTCTCCATCTGAGGACCACTGCAATGATACTTCTGCCAAGAAAAACAGATGCATGTAGTGAAGACAGAGACTTGTCCTGAACCTGAACCTCATAGTCACACAAGCATCTCTAAGTCTGCTAAGCTACTGGAAGACTTTTCTTTATCACCTTACTTCAAGCTGAGAATTATCTATGCCAAGATTAGCACTACTGAGATCAGAGGTCCGTTCACCATTCCAAGTCTAAGCACAAATAATTCTCTCTCTGACATATTAGATATATGACAACATGTTCTCTCTTCTTTTCTGATCAAATAGCAGAAACACAGATCTACCCTCATCTGCAAAGACTGACAGTAAGTACACAACTGGAAAATTCAGCCCCCACAGCAGCCAATATGACTGAAGAAAAAGACATGGAGCTATACATAAACAGTCAGTCTAGAATGTTCTAGAGCTTAAAAATCAGCTTTGCAAATCATAATAGCTGTTCAATCTCTGCTACAACACCCCTACCAGGTGTTGTCTTTACTGTTTATTTTGTGGTGGTAGCCCAATTCAGCTGAGCAGCTGTTAGGTTTTCATATTAAATTTCATATCAGTTAGCTGTCAGCTAGTCCTCCTGGTTCCTACCTATGACAAGCAGACACTGTTGGAAGGAACTTTTCTGGTAGCCCAGAGAGAGCCCATCCACACCACATAAACAACAAGGTATGTCAATGGACTTATGATAAGGGCAGCCGTAGCAAAAAGACTGAAGTCCTTCTGTTAGCTAGCCACCAACATGCCAGCACTTACAAAATGTCAAAGCAAAACTTATACCAAAGATGCTTTCCAGCATTTGGATTTGTTTAGGCAACTCTCTAAGCATGCTAAACAGGGATTCTGGTGTGAAAGAACTCTTCTGCAGCTGAGAGAATTAGAGATTGGTAGGGATATGCATTATTCAGCTCAGTTCTGTTCTGATGACTTGTTCAGCTTGGTGGCTGTATTGCAAAGGTAAACAGGTTTCTAGCCATAATCTTGTTGTCTCTGAGCAGCAATCCATCTGTCTCTCATTTACAGTATCGTCTAGTGGTGTGTCTTCTTACCCAGGTGACACCCCCTTCAGATACTATTTTAATACCATTGAAGACAGACGAAACCCCAGATTTGCCTAAGCAAATTTAAAAGAGCTATTTAAAGATAAAGATGCAGCAAAGCTGAAGTTAATACAGTAAAGATTTCTCAGGAGGGATCTTAAACGGAGAAATTACTGAGAAGGAAAATAATTCACCAGAAAGCTCAACCAAATAAATTGAAGTATTGCAGTTTCTAGATAGGACACTATGGTAAGGGATATATGCATATAAAGATCTCTCGGTATTGTAGATTTCAGTCCTGAGAGGCTTCTGTCTACTGAAGACAGATTTAAGTTTGACTCTAGTCTTTGATAAAAATATCTAATGCTCAATTTAGAAACTTCTCAGGAGCCTAAAGCTTGCCCTCTTTTTCAGACAGAGAAGTCCATACCTCATGGGATAAAGATGCTGAGAAACAGGCAGCAGGTCAAAGGCTGGAAACTGGAAAGCCCGCAAATTTAAATGCCATGCAGGGATTTTGCATACTGCAGACTCTATTAAGAAAATGGAGGTTATTTGCCCTCTCTTTAAAGAGATAATTCCCCATGCCATTGAGACAGAGTACCTTGCAGAAAGAAATGGCTATTGTAGAGGTGAACCAGTTTTTCAAGTCTAACAAACAGATCTCCTCCTGAGGCTACATGGATTGTCTTGTTAACTAACCTTGACAAAGAGGATCTATACCTATAAAAACAAGGTGGTGCTCACTAGCCACTTCAGAGTGAGAAGACACATGCAAAAACTGACTTCAGGAATGTGAGGAGACTCCCGACTCTGGAGAAGAAGGCATGTGCAAGCATATTGAGGGAGAGGAAAGACCCTGGGCTGATTAAAAAGGTCTGATCAAAGCCTAAAGAACACTCAGAGCCATGACAAAAGTGAAGCAAGGTTAAGCATATGCAGATGTTTTGCTGTTCAGTTTCAATCTCTACGAGACCTCTTGGACTATGTGAAGTAGCGAGTAAGTGGGTCTAAAAGGCTTTAGGATGCCTTCTTGTTACATACTTGGCAAAGTAAACAGTAAATCAAAAATGCATGTAGAGGCAGAGCATTGGGAGGGGACTTGCTTAAAAGGCAATTGTGTCTCCAGATGCCAAAACTGGTCCAAATGCAGCTGGGGTCTGACCCTATACATGAGCACAGAGAGGATCAAATTGCCCATATGAAGTAGTAGAAAAAGAGTGTCTACAGCCTGGTGAAAATGAGGGAAACTTGATAACACAATGTATATAGCTGGTGTAACTTAAAGAAAGCACAGTCATTTTGTGTCTAGCAGATGGGAGTCCAGGAGGGCAACGAGGCAACAGTCTGATTTGAAAAGGACACCGTTATCTTCAGCAACTGCTGGATCCTGTCAACCCAGCACGTTCAGCATACTATCTCAATGGAAGGAGGGGCACAGTATGCACTGGAGCCATGATCTTCTGCCAAGTAGTTTCCCACTGACAGGGCACTCCTACACCGCCCTATCTCGCAGAATCATAGAATTGTTTGAGTTGGAAGGGATCTTTAGCACCCAGCTAATCCAGTTCCTCTGCAACAAACAGGAGCATCAACACCTAGATCAGGTTGCTGGTCACTGGTGAAACTTCTCTCAGAGCACAGACAAGGTTATTATCAGAGTCCAGAGACTGTATCTTTGGTCACAGCCCCAGGTACCTAGCAGATTGTCTGGTTCTCCAGATCTTTTATTCTCAGGTGATCCATCCACATGCCCAGAGATGCTCCCCATCTGCAAGGCAGAAACACCTGCAGAGTAAGCATGTAGATAGGTAGAATCCTGCCTCAGCCCTCAGCATTCCTGTGCCCAGAACCATCCTCTGACCTACCCACTGCTGGGACACATAGTGCAAGTATCAGTACAAAACCACATTCGAAAATAAAGCTAGATAACTGCACACAATGAGTACTAATCACATCATTCACTACACTTTTGGAAGATAGTGATATGATAAAGGATGGCATGGGAAAAAAAAAAAAGAAAAAAAAAGAAAAAAAAAAAAACAGAGCAAGGCAAACCATCCTAATCTCCTGCCCCTCATCTTTCTTGTTGTTGAGTGCAAGCTCTAATGTACAGAGGATATCCAGCAGTTTCCATCTGTACTGCACATAGTGCAAGAGAGTGAAATTTCATTCAGATCCTCTAGGCCTTCAAGCAAGACAAGCAGTCCGTATCCAAAATGATAAATACATGAAACAGTGATTATTTTTTTCCACTGCAATCTCAAGAGAAGGGGATGCTTTGAAATGGCCTTATGCATTCAGTCCTTCACATTAATAACCCATCCACTGCTAACTTCTTTCACTTTAAAAACATCAAAATAAAACTGAAAAAACAGCTAAGTGGGTCATGTTATGGTGCAGAGCTTGTGAGATAATAGTAATACAAAACTGACCGAGACAATGAAAAAGACTATGTGAACTTGTGTCAAACCATCACAAAATCACTTAATTTTCGGAAGACAGGTCCTCAGTATTCTTTCAAAAAGTAGGTCCCTTTAAAAGACATCAAGTATTTTTAGACCAAGATCTCTTCACATCAGTAGTCTCTGCAGTATTTCAGACCTCTTGTTTTTTGTTCTTTTATAGGACCAGAAGTAAGGAGAAGACCTGAAGCATCTTCTATTAATACATAACCTCAGGATTATTTTTACTTATAGACAGATATTTTTGGAAAGTTTCATGCAATACTTAGGAAAGATCATTATTTGTAAGCATTTTATCTGCAGTTTGTTCTAAGTACACACCAAGGACAGAGAGATCTTAATATTTACTAACTAAAGAATTCACTTGCTATGAAAGGTGGCAAAGAGCTCCAGAAGATGTGGCTGAGGATACAATCTCTGCTGAAATGTGGGTCAGGTAATATGCAGAGGTGTGTTTTATCTTTCAGACAAATCAGTAATGTAGAACTGGTGCACAATAGAAATGTTTTATGGGAGCAGTAGACCAGAATCTCCCACGCGGGATATCCCACTACTTGGAGTCATTATGGGAAGCTACACACTAACAGCCATTTATGAATCAAACCTGAGTCAGGAAGCAAGAGTCAACATGCTCTGACCATTCCTATGCAGGAGGGCAGACTAAATAACGTTCAAGAGACTGCAAAAGGGGCACTTGGTGAAGCAAGTCTTTCTGTACATACAAAAAAAAAAAAAAAAAAAAAAGACAAAATAAAAAATATTTGCAACAAAATTCTTTCTTCTAACTGCCTTAATCCGAAACACATTTGTCTCTTAGGAAGGCTTCACAAGACACTAGTGCAGCTTTTGGCCAAACCAAATACAGCAAGAGAAGCCACTGAGCTGGTCCACCCATCCAAAAGGAAGGAATAAAACTTATGCCGAGTATCTTTTGACCAGACACAAATAAGTGGAATTTAAAACTGTACCACTCTGGCAGCTAGACTTGAGACAGGAAAATCTCACACCTTCAGTCCTGGTTGCGGCCCAGACCAAAATGCAGCTGGTGACGTAGCTGTACCACGCACTTGGCAAAGCAGACTGGAGGCCTCCATCTCATTGCTTTTGCCTTGCTAGAGAAGAGGTTCCAGCACCAAGCCACAGCTGAACTGGCTGCTGGAAGGAGGCAGGACGGGATGAAGAGAAGGAACTGGCTGCATCTCTGTGTCTTCAGCAAAAAGCTTACATCTCCAGTACTGTCCAGCTAAAGCCTCTTAACAGGAGAAACACAATTGAAGGCTTTTTTCGTTGTTGTTTTATTGGTGGTGGTGTCATTTTGTGGTCTTGTTTTTGTTTTCATTGGGGTGTAGTGTTTGGGGTTTTTTTTCAGCTCAGAAAGAATTCTGGTTCCAAATTGCCATGATAAACACTTCAGTGTCTTTTAATGTAGTTTGAAACAAGTTTTTGCAATTCAGCTATGATCATATCCTCACCCAAGTGCCTATTATAGAAAAAAAATGCATGGGAGATTACTGTACAAGGAGAAAGAAAGTTAAAAAACAAAAACAAAAAAAAAAACCACAACCATCATGTATGTGTATAAAATATCATTTTATCATTTATTTACAGGACACATCTTCCTTTTTTTACATATTTACATGCCAGTAAGCATCAATGAGAAAAAAATAAATAAATAAATACTGAAAAGCAAATATCCTAAACCGCAGACAACCAAGGTTTTCCTCATGTCTAATTCTTAAATAAAGCATTTCAGAACACGACTGAGGTATATTATCTTCTCTCACAAAGACTGTGTATTAAATTCCTCACTGGCAAAGGAATTTTTATGGAAGGTTAATGCTTCCTGTAACATTTATCCTGGATAGTGTGGCTTCTCAAATAATTTTGCGGGCTTTATTTCCTGCACTGTTATAAAGCTTTATCTTCACTGTAATAGCTTTACAAATACCATATCTTCTCCCAATACAAAGGCAGCAGTTATTTCTCAGTCTCACCACAGTGGTTAATTAAACACAAAAAAGAAACGAAGTTATGTGTAGAGTGGACATACAATCCAGAATGAAAAGAAGCACCAAGCTAGTTGCCATAGCCAGTGCTACATTAACTTGCAAAGCCAAAACCCTGCTTCTTGTTATGTCAATTAAATCTGGAGCAATCAAACTTCAACCTGGGGCCTGCTCCCCTTTCACATCACACAGAATAGGCATTTGCTCCCCTGCTCTAGCACTGGCATAAAAAAAATTCTGGTGGCTGGGGCTCACCAGCCTCTGCAGAGTCACCAGATGTATTCTTTAAGAAGTTCACTCCAGAGAACAGGCGTATATGGCAAAATAACATCAACTGCAATAATTGGGGATTCAGTTGTTGTGTAAAATGAGTGCAGCTGGCACGTTGAGGTGTCAGACAAAGCTGTAGCAGAATAGCAACTAAGACTAGAGTGTAAAGCATAGCAAGAAATGCACACACACCTTCATCTTCTACGCTCCTACTAGATGCTTTTTGGACATAGATTTTTAAGCATGCTGCCATTTTAGCAGGCAGAATTTGGGCTGGCTGATTTCTGTAACATCTGATGAGACACAGATCCCCATAAAGTCCTGCTCCACAACACAGCCACCCCAGTGCTGCACAACTTGCCCAACACCATGGAGCAATGTAGTGGGAAGAACACGCATGCCATGTGCAAGTAACAAATGAACCCAGCCACACAGGCAGTTTTGTCACAGACAGGGGAGCTTTACAGGTACAAGTCTGGGTGCACACTTTCTGTTACAAAAAAAAAAAAACAAAATAAATAAATAAAATAAAATAAAATTCATGTAAAATAGCAGATACACATGCAAAAGTGTGTCTTAAAGCTGTCTTTGACTCTTTCCACGTACATTCAGCTCTAGCATCAGTACTGCTGCAGCATCCCCTCCTCTGAAGCAGCCATCAGCCCCCCCTAGGCCATCTTCATTTCTGTTAACAAGAGAAACCACTGCTCAAGTCCATGGGCATTGATGCCATCCCTGGAGTTGTTCAAGAACAATGTAGATGTGGCACTGAGGGACATGGTTAGTGGGCATGCTGAAGATGTGTTGGTGGTTAGACTTGATGATCTTAGCTCTTTTCCAGCCATAATGTTTCTATGATTCTAAGTCTAAATGTTTCCACCAGAAAACATTTCCAGAAGGATGAGAGCTGTGTTATGGTATGGACTGTGGATGAGTCAGAGCAGTTCTGATTTAAGAGATGTGGGGAATCAGTCACACCTCACAAACTCAACAAATGCAAGCACAAATTTACTGATGGTATGGCTTAAACATGCTGGCTTATATGTCACAGCACAAACACATTTTTTAAAAAAACACAGTTTAGGCAAATATTTGTAGATAAATAAAGGAAGTGGCCAACAAGGACACTATGCAATTGGAGTAGAAGCAGCAGGCAGCCTGCCCTAGCAGCTAGAGGCCCTTCCGTTCAACACCCATCAGGGCCTCATCCAGGCCCTGTATCACATCAGGGGTGCCATAAGCCACAGACACTCAGTGAAGGCCCATGGGATGGTGGGGCTGGAGTGCTCCTCCTTTGAGGAAGACCTGTGGGGATGGGATGGTTCAGCATGGGGCAGAGAGGGCTTAGGGCTTCTAACAGTACACTCCACTCAACCATTCTGAAGCAAACAAAAGCTGCTGTAGATTAAACTAGCAGACAGTGCAGACCCAAACTACTCCCGTTCTCCTTTCTTTCAGTTTAGATACCTGTATTCTCATCTTGATACAAAAATATTCCTAGGGTCTGAAGAACTTCAAAAGATAGGCTGAAATTAAGTGAGCAGAGTACATAAAGGTGTATCAGTCCTTACTTCTAAGTCATGATCAAACACTGACACAGACCCATGAGATGTGCTGGACTCATGCATATATCACTCTGAAAGTAATGCCTCCTGCTTATTTCCATGGAAACCACAACAGATAGAACGAGAACATTGATAGAATACATTCTCAGCTACAAAACACTGTCTCTTAACATAGTCACCACTGTTTGCTAGCTATTTTGCTAGCAGCAAACAGAAGCCTGCATGCCACCTCAACAATCTGCACCAGCAGAGGTGAGCCACTGTCACTGCTTCCACTGCTGAAATACACCATCCACTGCCTCACTGTGTTCACATCCACTGTTTGGTCTCCATACACATACACCAAGCATGGATGAATGTCAGTGGGTGTCATTTTCTCCACATGGAGAAATTCAGTGGCACAATTCTGCTTCATTTGAACTTCTATGTCATACGCCATTCTGTCAGACTGTCTGTCTGCTGTTATCTGTAACACAGCGCGATACTGGCAGGAAGGTTCAGCCTCTGTTGTAAACCATCAACATCTGATGTTGCAGGCCAACATAATAAAATAGGAGGCATTACTTTCAGAGCAACCCATATATATTGCTGGAATGATAGGATATGCAGCTACTATTATCTTTTCTGAAACATAAATCAAATGCAATTTGAAATATATTGTTGAGGTCCTACATCACAGTAGAGCATCAGATGATCAGGGAAAAAATCAGCTAAAATTTCTTTACAATTACTTCCTACATTAAGTGAAGGTAATAATAATGCGATAATAATAATAGTAATAATAATAACATTAATAAACCACATCCAACAAAATACTGAGCCAAACAGTTCCTCAGTTGTGCTGACACTGCAAGAGAAGACTTCACTCTGAGTTGAGTTAGCCCCACTCTATTACCTGTCATGAAAGTGGAATAATTCAATCTTCCATGCAATGATTTGATGACAAACCTTGCAGTCACTTCTCTTCTTTATTTTCCCAGCTGCTTGACGCTTGTGAATAGCATCACTACAGAGCAGTTTAGAAGGTGACTCACTGGACCCATGGCCAAGAAAAGAAAAACTGCTTTGTGTAAGTTGCTTTCCCAAAATTCACCACATTTCAAGCAGGTTTGTCTTCATAGTTTCTGTTGTGTTTTTTGTTGTTGTTGTTCTGTTTGTTTGTTTTAATTAGGCTTTTATTGGAATGAGCTAAGGAAGAAAAAATGAGTCTTCTCTATCCTGCTGTAAAAATCTTCACTAGCAGAAGATGCGGACGCTTGGTTTAATCCTGAGTTTCTCTTAAATCAAGACGTCATCTTAAGAAGAGTCTGGCTTTGACCCAGTTTCCACAAACAGTACAGCAACTTGGGCTGATCTAGATTAAATGTGAAGAGGGTCATTGCTTTAAACGTAAAATGACACAGTGCAGCCATGAGTAATGCCATGTGTAGCACCACAGAAGCAGTACAGATGAGCTAACAGTAGGACAAACAGGTGCTTGGTAATGGGTGTTGCAATCTGTCTCCTTCAGCAGTACTGAAGACCTGAGGTAAAGGAGGAGGGGGCACCTACCGGGGTTGCTACAAAGTCGGCTTTACTGCTACTGCCTTTATGACAACAATATAAAGTAACTCCCACAACACAGTGAAGATAAGCTCTTTAAAGAAAATATAAAAGCATTAGCTTGGCAATTCATCCGAACCTCATCATGCATCGTAGACATTTTTGAAGTTTAACAAAGAAAAGCACATCATTAAAGAATACTGCTCTATCACCATTCTTATGCAAATCCTTTCAGATAGTTGGGTGGAAAATTCCATCGAACACGCGCTGAGAAATAAATGTTGCAGGGTGGAAATTTCAGCTATACCGAATGCATCTATCACTTGTATAATCCAAACTACTGTATGTGCCCTGACTACAGAATTAGTATTGATCCATTCACCATGTAAACATCAAGTACTTTCTATTATTACTTGAAATAGCATGCTATCACAATTTCTATTTCCTCCCTCTATCTTAAATAGAAGTATTGCACATTAGCTCTTCCCTTCATGTACTTTTTTGCACAGCTATCTAACTACAGTGTTCAAGGCTGTGCTGGGTTTCCTGCAGACATCTGCAGTATTACCATCAAAGTACTTTATTTTCAAGTCATCTCTGATGGAAGGCAATACAACTCTCATTTACACTGAAACCTGCTACTGTGGTTTCTCTTGGTAAAACACTGAGTCCTTTGTTTTAAGATCTCTGTTGTGACTACAATTATGAAGGACTACCGCAAACAGCTTCCCCAAATGTTACTCATACTCCTCTCATGAGAACTACTAAGATATGAGTGGACTGCAAAATTCTAGATAGCTATGTCATCCGAGCACACGGGAGTAAAAAAAAAAACAAAACATATCATGATTTCCATCTCATCTGTCTCAGCAAAGAAGCTGATGTGGCTAAAGCATAGCTTTGGAAGGTGCTGGAGATGCTTGGAAGCATAATATATTTCACTTGTTAGAATGCTTCTTTGTCTCCAAGCATGGTCAAAAATTTGAAATGGAAAGATAAAAGGCTTGTCTATATTAAAACTTTAAAATTTTAGACAAGAGGCGGGCCTAAAATCTGGAGACTTCGGCAAGATAGGAATGCTGCTTGCTGGCTGTTCCTGCAGTACACCCATCCTATGCGAGCTGCATGCTGTGTACTGGGTCAACAGTGTTTTACATATTATCCAGTACAACATGAAGCATCTTCCAGCTATGCAGACAGAGAAGAAAGTGATTCAAAGGTTATTTATGGATTGCAACTGAGGCTCCTTCCCAAAAGAAGGAATGAACTTCAGTGCCTACATCTTGCTGCTTGGCGGAAGCTGAGTACTCTGTGCTCTTACTGGTTTGAAAATCCCCATCTGCAGCTTCTGAAAACGCTCACACCTCCCTCCCTCTGATATGTATTGGTGTCCACAGGTATAAATAATGCATCCTACTGAAACTTCAGTCACAGTTCAAGCTGTTGCAAAAATAGAAGTGCTGTGACACTCTATCCAGACAAAGCCTACAAGGACTATAGTCCTTCCAGGTAGCTGCAAAGAAAGCACGGTCTGTAGGCCAACAAGGAGGCATTACAGCTGAAAACATTTCATTGATAATGCCCCGCTGCCTCCTTTCTGGAGCCATTGATTTGAGTCCCTGTCTGAGCTCAAACACTGTGCGTCAGATGGCTGAGATCATGTCTCCATGGCAGCCAGACCCCAAGACATTTACAGCTTTAAATGTCAAAGGAGACTTTGTGGACAGTATCTGGGAGTCCTGCGGCCTCCAGGAAGAACAGCCACACACTGCCCAAAGTAAACCCCAACGCCTTTATTTTTCTCTCCAAAATGTGTGGTGGTAAACACCTTGTGCAATATTTCCAAAAACGTCTGCTGAGGAAGGTGCTGCAGAAAGGGGAAAGTGGTATATACAAAAATTAGTGGTCTCCTCTGCTTGGTGGATTCAATAAATGGTATCGTCTGCCGTACTGGTGAAAGGTACTCATAGAACCATAGAATCATTTGAATTGGAAGAGACCATTAGGCGTCATCTAGTCCAACTCTTCTGCAAAGAACAGGGATGCCTACACTAGATCAGACTGCTCAGACCCAATCTAGCCTGACCTTGAGTGTCTCCACAGATGGGACATCTGTGTCCACCTGTCTGGGAAACCCATGCCAGCGCTTCACTAGGGTAAAAAACTGCTAAAAAACTTCTCCCCTATATCCACTCTAATCTCTCTTCTTTTAGTTTGAAACCATTTCCCCTTGCCCTGTCACAACAGACCCTGTATTGGGCACTTCTCTCTGATCACACAGACTTCTGTGATCAAAAGTCTTGAGCCATGGCCGTGCATAACTTCTGCATTGGGCAATACTCTACTGCATTGCAGATGAAAGAAATAGTGCCTAGTTACTGAGAACTGCTTTTTAGACAAGCACTGACAGCAGAAACACCCATGATTCTCTGCTCCCCATGACAGCAGCACGATTCCACAAAGTATCCACAAGAGATGAGTTTCCAACCTGTACCACACAGCCATGCAGTGGGCAATCAAAAAATGTATGTTCTTTCCTCTCCCTGTTTGCAGTAAGACCAGAAGGTCTAATAAGAACATCGCTCACAAAGGCCATCATTCCTGGGAAGACACTGAGGGTGCCAGGACTCTTTATTCTCAAGAGCACAACACCTCCCAGATTTCCCTCTGACAGGTCAGCACAATAAGGCCTCCAGCCTCAGAGGTTACAGCAGAGCTTCTCACCACATTTCAGATGCAGGCTACCTGATGCCGCAGCACACCGACATGTCAGCTGCAATCAAAATTCCACCAGCTCCTAGCCCAGAAACATCTGGACAGTCTCAGGCCGTATAAAATTGATGGAAGAAAGCAAAGGGTAAACAGGACCAAGAAGGAGTACTCACAAGCTGCAGGTACTCATGCACCTCCCATTACAAGCTCATTTCCCTCAGCAGGAGGGACCTGCATGGAAAATAAAGGAACCAGACTGCACATGACCGATGTTCAGACATCATTCTTTTCAAACCTGCAGAATGGCAGTGATTTATGCCAGTTTATACTGGCATATGCTGGGTGTTGGTGTGCTGGGGGTTCGTTCCACCAAAACAAGAAGGCAACAATAAAGTCTTGTTTCTGGTTAAAGTATGTAAACTTTAGAGTGAGACATGCTTCATACTGTTTATAAAGCATAATGTAGATCTGTGGTCCCAAGAAACAGTCGGTAGCCGTCTTCTCAGTATGATTCTTTTGATATGACCCAAGCAAGAAGAACATTCTCAGAAAAGTGAGTAAGCTAGGTTCCTAGGGCGACCAGAGGCAAACCCAAACAAGAAGTCAGAAGACCGTTTCCAACTCATCAGACATAGAAATGTTCAAATGACAGAAGCAAAATCCAACATTCAGCTCTCTGCTTCCCAACTGTATCTCAGGACCAACAGGAGGTCCTCCAGCAGTTTCACCAGACCCTGTCTGTGTTCTCCACCTGTTAGGAATACTACATATAAGCACAACGCCAGTGTCATCTGCTCTGTCGACCAGACGTAGCTGCAGACTGCTGCAGCCATCTGTGACCAAAGTCAGAGAGTGTTGAAAAGAAAACTGACGATCTAATAGTAGCAATGTGAGGAGACAAGGAGCTCGAATGCTCTGAAAATGTGAGGGTGAAATTTGGAGGCACACTGAAATGCACTGGCAGCTGGGCATGTAATTTCCTTTAGGCTTCCTGAAAATCCAAGTCTTTCAGGAAAAAAAAGTCTATAAGCACATCACTGAAGGAGGCAGAAATGAACAGGCCACTGATAGAGAAAAAAGAAAGAGAAAATGCGTATGGGAGATGCAGGGGGTGAACACATCATGAACTCACAGCCCACGTATATGAAAGCGGTTGTGCTTCACTGCCATGAGAAAAGTTGACAGGAAGGATATTTGTAGCATGTTAGCCTACAATGACCAGTTTGTGTCTCTTACTTAACCTGGTGCCTCCCAAGCTACTCTAATAATCACCCTGAGATGTTCCTAAGTATCACTGCTCTGCCTTCTGCCCAATTCACTCTTTGCCAGACCATCAGCTTTCTTTAATTTCCCAGATACATTTCAGATGCCATGAATCTCAGTAGCAGAGACCTCTAGACCATCCCTTGAAATTTAGGTTTGTCTGTTTGCTTACTTGAAGATGTGTTACAAAACACGCTGAAGTGTTCTTTTTTAATTAAGCAATGTAAAAAAGGAAACTATGTTATCAGAAATGCTTTAGTAAGTCTTGCTGTTTATCTCCTAGAAATGCTAATTATAAGGTCATAAAACCATTCTCCTCCCACTTATGCTAAAATAGTCAAGTCTTACACATAATCAGGCACCCAAGAAGCAATTAATGCTTCTTCACTTACTTGTAGCCCATCTTCACCAACAACTGCTGCTTGAACCTATCATGCTCTGGAAAAAAGGCTGGCAGAGGAACACCTGTACCACACCACTTCTCCTAACATTACAGTTAGGGTATCTAAAGAATAGAGAGCAAAGGCTCAGTGCTCTCTGCTGCACTCAGGAATGTTGACTATAATGCCAGATTTATTATTTAAAAAAAAAAAAAAAAAGAGAGAGAGAGAGGGAGAGAGGGAGAGAGGGAGAGAAAGAAATAACAGCAGAAGCAGAGATGTAGCCCAAGCCCATTTGCCAGCTCAGCAACTTTTCGAAATCACATCCATAGCTTCCAGCCATCAGTGCAGCCCACCACTCTCTGCACTCTTCACTCCTCAAAAGTAGCAGAACATAGAATTGAAGAATCATAGAATGGCTTATTTGGACGGGAACCTTAAAGCCCAGCCAGTTCCAGCCCTTGGCTGCCTCCCACCAGCTCAGCTGCCCAGGCCCCATCCAACCTGGCCTTGAGCGCCTCCAGGGATGGGGCACCACAGCTTCTCTGGCAGCTGTGCCAGGACCTCACTGCCCTCTGAGTAAAGAATTTCTACCTATGTCTAACCAGACATTCTTTATTCAAGATGTTGCGTCTTGCACACATTGGGTGAGCTGTTCTGACATCTCCAATACCACGGAAACCTGGGTTCTGGGGTGTACCACTGCCTATCCTCTATCTGCTGTTAAGAAGAGGGTGAATTCAGACAGCAACTTCTATTAGCACATCCACCCACTCACAAGGCTGGCACATATCCTGACTGTCAGGGTAGAAGTGCCTTTTGCGTTTTGCACATCAGTCTCTGAAGTGAAATGCAGGCCATTATCCTACTGAATACAGGGCCCTGAGCTGAGACACAGCAGCTTCCATCTCCTGCTGCTGCTCTCATTTCCAAAGGGTGTTCTCTGCTTGATCACTTCAAAACAACCACAAGCATTTGTTCATGGTGAGGCACTTGGACATCTATGAAGACCTGAGTCCATCACCAGCATAGCAAAGAGGAGAGACCACAACCACCTCGTGCATTTGCTGGTTTCCAGCTGGCTGCCTCTTGGGTGTTCCTCATTCAGCATGCAGCTTCCTTACAGCGCCCACACCTCACTGAAGACGAGAGGTCTGACCCCAGATGACAGCCTCAAGTCATGCTAGGGGAGGTTCAGGTTGGATGTGAGGAATAAATTCTCAGGAAGAGCAGTGCTGCAGTGGCACAGGCTGCCCAGGGAGGGGTGGCGGAATCACCATCCCTGGAGGAGCTCAAGAACTGTGTGGATTTGGCACTGAGGGTTGGTGGACATGGTGGGATGGACTGACGGTCACATTTGAAGATCTTGGAGGTCTCCACCAACCTTAATGATTCCATGATATTCTATCATCATTTGGGCAGTCAGACAGCTCAAAGTTTTGCTGACAAACCCAACACAGTCCTAATCCTACTCTACTCATTGCTAAGGTGCAGAGCACAGGGTGCTGATAGAAAACAGCTAATTCTCTCCTTAGACCTGCACTTCTCTGTTTAATTGTGCTGGAAACCCCATCCGTGCTGGAACCACTCTTTCTGCTGATTTCATCTAAGAGTCTCTGCATCTGAGCTCTGGAGATGTGAATTCCAGCCACACAGCCATCCCAAAATGCAGTTCAGTTTCACCCACCATCCATCCCTTCCTGATCACTACTGCAGCAGCAACTCAAGTCACCCTTCTGTGGGGGTAATTTCTGTCATGCAGATATATCATGGATGTCTACACAAAGGCTTTCCTCAGGGAAAACACCACGGGATTATTCAGGATAGAATGAACAGTCTGTGCTTGCCCTAAAAAACAGGAGTGGTGTCAAGTTGCAGCAGGGGAGGTTTGGGTTGGACATGAGGAAAAATTTGTTCTCCAAAAGAGTGGCAGTGCAGTGGCACAGGCTGCCCAGGGAAGTGGGGGAGTCACCATCCCTGGAGTGTTCAATAACTGTGTGGATTTGGCACTGAGGGACAGGCATGGTGGGTTGGATGTGGTAACCCCAGAGGTCTTTTCCAACAGTAATGATTCCGTGATTCTATGGTGGTACCTGGTTCTCAACAACCTGAAATGAGAAACAAAGGTACACCAGTTGAGAAACATTATTTTTTTCTGTATAAAAGAAACAGGGTTTTGTGTGTGTGTGTGGTTGTCTTTTTTTCTCCATTTCTGTCTGTGCTACTCTTTAAATGAATCCTCTGTAGACAGTTAGTTGGATCCTATGAAACAAGAAGGCTACACTTGGCACCTGCTGCATTACAGACTGTGCCTGTGAAATCGAATTTACAAGGACAAGACCAGGGAGAACTGCAGAAATTATGTATTTGCCTACACTATATTAATAATTTGTCATTTAAAAAAAAAGAAGAAAGAAAAAAGCAAAGACTGGCATGCAGTTAGCAGAGAACATCCTCTTCAGTAAGTCTTCATGCTGGACCTGTGCTCTTTGCAAAATCAGCATTTTGGAAGAAGGGCTTTCTCTATTGCCAACACGTAAGGAACAAAACCTGGCTGAATTGCAAGTACCACCATCCAGCTCATGTGCCTTCGACGGTGCCTGTGAGAAAAGGTTATGTTGTAACTGACAGGTGGCACACCAATGCAGCTTCAATCCACAAGGCTGGAATCCACCCACGTCGCCAGTTCATACGTAGGGAAACATTACAGCCCTATGCAAAAAGAAGAATGAGGACAACTGGCTGTCTGTTGGGCTCCTGGATGGAGAGAAGAAAGCCCACTACTGATCGAACATCTGTTGGAAAGGAAGAACTTTGTGCAGCTCTGCAGAAAGCTCCTCCACGACTCCAGGACTCCAGGGGAGTCAACTTTTTACAAGGGTAGATAATGGCAGAACAAAGGGAAATGATTTTAAGGAGGAAAGATGTAGGTTGGATATCAGTTCCTTACTATGAGAGTGGTGAGGTGGTGGAACAGGCTGCCCAGAGAGGTTGTGGATGCCCCGTCCCTGGAGGTGCTAAGGCCAGACTGGATGGGGCCCTGGGCAGCCTGGTCTAGTATTAAATGGGGAGGTTGGTGGCCCTGCATGTGGCAGGGGGTTGGAGATTCATGATCTTTCAGGTCCCTTCCAACCCAAGCCATGCTATGATTCTGTGACTCTGTGATGCACATAACATGCATGCACATGCTAAGGTGGATGGAAAAATCCCTAGAGATGTTTAAAAACCACGCAGCCACGGCACTGAGGGACAATAGCTAGTGGGTATGGTGGGGATGAGCTGAGGGATGGATGTGGTGATCCCAGAGGTCTTTTCCAACCTTAGCGGTTCCGTGACTCTGTGAAAAGAGAACTGTGTTGGTGTGAGTGATGCTTTTCCAAGAAGAAAGCTTCATTATCCACACCGAGTGAGTGGGCAATTACACCAGGGGTCGGTGACAGAGATTTCAGAAAATGCCGCATTGTAACACAGCCGAACACTGTGAGGAAGCACCAGTGGCAACATAAGAAACAAGCGAGAGGTACAGAAATTAATTCTTAGAGAAGTATACATAATCAAAAATAAAAAAATAAAAAAATCACAAGACTTGGAAACGACGACTTAGAAGCAAACAAAACCCAGACGCGTGGCCGCAACGAGCCCGGCCACGCGGCCCAGCGCAGCCGTGCCGCCGCAGCGCATGCCGCCGAGCTGGGCTCGCAACGGCGCGGACACCCGCCGAGGGACGGGACTCCTCGACCCTCGGGCACACGGTCGCCGCCACGGGGCTTCCGCCCTGCGGACCGCGACCCGGGCTGAGGAGGAGGGCGGGAGCCGCGCTTCCCGGAGCGACGGCAGCGTCACCCCCGTGCCAGGC
>JAPSGF010000066.1:1217611-1252371 GCA_035772895.1 Perdix hodgsoniae
TGCCGTCCCCCGGCCCGGCCCAGCGGGGAGGGGGCTGGGGCCGCTCCCGAGGCGTGGCCTGGCAGGGAGGCCGCGGGGGATGGAAAGTGCCCCCTTCCCTCCTTCCCCCCCCCCTCAACTCCCCCACCGAAATCCCAATCTCAGAAGTTTTCCTCTCTTCCGGCCCAAAGTTCAAAACCGAGCGGCGGCCGCAGCTCGCGGCGGGCTTCCACGCGCGCCGGACCTCATATTTCCCCGCCCCACCTCCGCCTCTCTTTGTCTCAGACACCACCGATTCACACAATATCCGTCCTCCTCAGCCTGTAGCCGCCCAGGCGCCCGACGCGGTGCGTTGGTCCCGAAGAGTTTATCCGCACCGCGCCCGGTGATGCTGGCTTTTGCTGCCGAGCGCGGCCTCGAACACGGGCTTTCCAGCGTCCGCAGCCCGATCGGCACCCGGGCACCGCTCTGCCCCACGCCACTCCGCCTCGCGGCTGCCGGGCCTTCCAGACGGCAGTTTTAATGGGGAGGAGGGAGCACTCTGTCAAAACAAGTTCTGCAGAGGTCAGCCAAAGTAGACAAGGGATCAGCGTGGGGGACCTCAGCCAAGTAGGCTGTTTCCCACCAACACCATTCTCGCAGGGTACTTAAACAAAGGTAATTTCTAAGCTTTAATCCTGCACAACTGGAGAACCGGGGAATTAGCAGTGTCTGCACTCAACTGTCTGACTTGTTGGAAGTCTACAGGCGGTCCGTAGCTGTGCTCAAGCAGACCCCCGGCATCAGGAACTGCTCGGAAATGCTTTCTCATCATATCCGTCTTTTGAGATCCTTAATGCACGAGTCCTTGTTTAAGTTCTGTTCTGTGTCACTACACAGCACAGGATGCTGCTTACCCAGCCACTGTAACTGCTGCAAAACAGACCTGGCCATTGTGTTGCCTGCAGTCACTTCGGACCTCACCGTCAATCAGCTGCTAGGTGGAGTCCTTCCACCGATCGTATAATAGAATCATACACCGTTATGGTTGGAAAAGACCGCTAAGATCACCAAGTCTGGCTTACAGCCCATCCCACCGTGCCCACCAGCCACGTCCCTCAGTGCCACATCCACACGGTTCTTGAACACCTCCAGGAACGGTGACTCCACCACCTCCCTGGACAGCCTGTGCCACTGCAGCACTGCTCTTTCTGAACAGAAACTCTTCCTGAGATCCAACCTGAATGCTGTGTCAGACACTGAAAAACACTGAAAATAACCCAGTACATGCATGGAGTACAGTAACTATCCCAGTCATTAGGATTTGCCTTAGATTAGTACAAAGGTGGAAGGTAAAAACTAAGATATATTGTGCATGTAGCCCACCTGAAATTCTAGTATATGGTTAGTCTCCAAGAATTGAGTGTCATATCCACAGGTATATTAAGGTGACTGTCTCCTATTTATCAATCAGTCAGTGGGAGTTTCAGGATCAAAAGAGACTTGCAGTCAAGTTCCTGTTCATATCCCCAAGGCATTGTTTGAAAAGGAGATTCAGCATGCACCAAAAAAAACCAAAACAACAGCAACACTTGTCTTCTGCTCTGATAACTGAAGAACGTATGCCAGAGCCATCATCTGCAGAATGAAATATTGATGGAGAAGCCAAAGTTTCAGGCTTTCCAGGGAGATCTTCCAAGAAGAGACTGCACTGGTGGCACCGATGGTACCTCAGGTGTCAGCAGTGGGGTGGAGGAGAGAGGGTGGGTAGGAGGCATTGCTGCATTACCAACACTGCAGCAGTCCTTTGGTTCCTGAGACCCAAGAAGCTAGGGGTATGCTGGGATAACTGGAATGCCTTGGTTGGTAGGTAGAAAATAGGTTACAAGTGCAACGGTGGTGTATATACACTCTTTAGAAATCATAACATAAAAAAAAAAAAGCAAAAAAGCAAGAAAATTTTCCTTATGGGTCTTTGGTAGGTGAATAAGTTTAGGACTCAGACAGCACCAACACCCGCTACACCAAGAACACATCTGTATGTGTGAAGGAGGAAGGCTGTCTGATTTGCATTGCTTGGGAACTTCTGTCAGTATTGTGTACAGCTCAGCCAAGTTTGTGGCAGACCTTGCAGCCTAACCAAGTGCCAGAATACATGACCTAATGGGTTTTGCAGTGTATTTGGTCTCATATTTTATTTGGTGATGAATACTTGCCATAAAGTGTTTGTGGAGACAAAGAGAATGAAGCAAGAGTGGTATTTGTGCTGTTTGCCAAGAGTAATACCACAATATTTGTTTATGTAGTTAGCCAAAAATACCGAGTATCACAATAAACAGGCATTAGGCCAAATTTATCTGTCACTGACACCGTCTGCTCGGCTGATACTTGCTGAAAGCAGCATTTGGTCTTCTATTTTAAGTATTTAAAACAGTGTTGCAGGGCTACACTTTTTGATTTTGACATCAAATAGCTGTTGTGTGCATACAGGTGATACATTGCGCATACACACCTCACTCTTTCAGGATACCATTCCAGAGAGTGACACAGAACCAGAGCTGCCTCTAATTAAAGAGAACAGGGAAGCATCACCAGTACCTAAAGTGAGCGCACTCACCAACACACGGAAATCAAAGTGACATAACAGCAGTAGGAAGTTACTTTCACTGTTCTCCATCTTCTCTGGGATCAGCTAGCCCTGTCAGCCACATTATAAATGAGCTGTGTGATACAGACATATTTTAAGCCTTGTTTACCATGATTTGCTCTTTCTTCTTTCTGTTTATTTTATTTATTTATTTATTTTCCTGGCAGAGGAAGACAAAATTTCAAGACAAAATGCTGAGCAACTTGGAGACACAGAAATGTACTGACCAGACATTGCCTACAGTGAGGTCTCAGGTAAAGTACAGCCACGCTTTTGGAACAAGCAGTTTTATACCCTGTTCAAAAATTACAAGGAGCAGGGGGAATGAGTACTGTTAACGGCTGTAAATATAGCCAGTGCATTTCATTCCTGGTGGAATATGAGATGGTGAAGGTAAAATACCATTTGCAGAGAAAACCCGAATAGCAAGCAATGGAATAATCACATCTGGCACATACCTGTGTGCTGTAGAGAGTGAAGTGATCCAAAGCGTCTTAGTTAAGCAGCAGTGACGTAAGGCCCACTGCTGCTGCAGTGAGTGGAGGCACTGCTCCTGACTATGCTGAGATAATGTTCATGCTGCTCCAAGTTTGAAGGACAAGTGCCGGGTATCTGCATGCTAATTACCTTGGAGAAACATCCTTCACTTCGAGGACTTTGAACCAACTTTGCCAGCCTGCTCCAGCTGGGGATCCAGCCATTTTACTTACAGCATGCAGTCATCAGTGGGCGAAAAGATTGTGGGAAAATGAGGGAGACAATGGAACACAGCTTAGTTGTATTTATGTGAAATGAGTGTTTCTCGCTGATGCTGAGTAATATTTTCTCACGCTGTAAGTTCTGGCATCAACAGTGCTAATCAACGGGAGAAAGAGCACTCAATCTGGCCACAAACAAAGGCTGCTGAGTTTCATTATATCTGAAAGGGAATTTCAAGGGAGGCTTCTGGAGTCCAGATGAACTCTTGAAGAGATGGGAATCCCTCTGCTTCTCCTAAAGATTTATTCCTGAAAGTAATCGCTTTCCCTTTTCAGACGCATACTTTATACATGGCACACGCCTCCCTCTCCAGGCTTTGCTGTCAGCTTGTCCTTTTCACCAAGAACAGCTCAGCCTTCGCTAGAAAATATTTGAGCTTGAAGCCTTAAAATCCATTCCTCTCCCAGTTTCTTGTCACATATTTTCCAATAGTCGTAAGCTATAAATAGAGACAGATGGAGAGAGAAAAATAAAGACACTCATTCCTTTGAAAACTTTAGGGCCAGAAGAACCTTCTGGCAGGAAGTAATGGAAGAATGATAACTATTTTGCTTCTAAAAACCTTTGAGTTGTTCCTCCTAAGTAGGGCCAGCTGATGTATAAGGCAGTCAGCTATTTTAGTAATGACATGGGGTTGGCCAAGGAGTTGCTGAAATGCTAATTCCTTCTGACATTAGCCCTGTAAGTCAACTCTAGGCAATTACCTCTGGAGCTTCTCAAAGGACAGACCTCAACCATGGCAAATTTTATGTACATACAGGAAGACACAAAGAAGGTGACTGTAACTTGTATTTTGCCAACTCCAGGGATGCACAAGGGCTGCTGGAAACAAGTTTTCACAAGGCCATTTCTAGATACTCACAGTCTGGAGGAGACCTGTTTTGAAAACATGCTGTAGGGATGGTTCTATGGAGCTGGCATTGTCCTCAGGAGCCATCTCCATCTCTGACTGTCCTTCTGATAGTGCAGGTTTCTGGTCTTCTTCAAATTTCGGTGAACAAACAGAACTTTTCCAAGCACGTATGGTTGGAGACAGGTTGACTGTATTTTAAATATCAAAATAGCCATGTGAGAGAAATTACTATTTATAAGCAACTTAGATTATGTGTCATTTGCACACAATTTAAATCACATGCAACTCACTATTCTGATTCAGACCTCTTCCTTAGAAGTAGCAGTTAAACAGACCTGCACATAAGCCACTAAGCCTACATTACTGCTGATTGCTTTCTTTCACCTTACCTATTTTGTACTGATGTAACAAACAACTTAGGTGAGGAGGATACAATGCCAGGCTTTTGTTCTCTCAGTCAGGACCATCGTAATGTTTAGTCATCATATCTTCCTAGCTTGGGAGAAGACAAAATTTGACAGCTCTTGAAATAGGTCATTTGCCAGAATGAGTTAGCACTGTACATGTAAAGACAATAACTTTTGATGTAGTTGATTGTTTCTTCTTTGGAAAGGAAATAAGAATCAGTCCCTACTCTTACCAAAAGAAATAATAAATTCTATGGCTTACCTATCCCATGACTCTTTCAGATCTGCCAGAGAGTAGCTTATAATTGCATAAGCGTGAGCCTAAACATGCTGTAGGCTGCATGCACCCAGCTCCATCCAAATTAGAGCAGCAATTGTGCGTGCGAAATGCGCACTTACACAATTAAGCAGTTGGTTAAGCTGGAATGGGTGTCTATCTCTGTACCTACAAGTCTTCTGTTAACCTGTTACTCCCCGAATTGCTTGACATGTGTGATGTGACTGCCATCTCTGTCATTACTGTCCAGGCTGGCTGTGTCTCATATCCTGTACTCATGCAAAATGCTACAATGCCTTCCACCAGCAGATGTCTCTCAGGTTGTGCAGTAATGCAGTCTGAAAGCATGTGTGGCAAGACAGAAAAGAAATGGAACAGCTACAGCTGTGATACAATTCCAGGATGTGACATACTTAAATTTTAATGAATGCGCTTCAGCAGCCTGACTGCTTTATAGGAAAATTTTTAGGGCAAAGCCTCATTCCGTGCATCTCACTCTCTACACTACATGTTGAATACCTCTCACTGTTTAGCATAAGCGTTCTTTTGCTCCTTGAATAGCTGCCACCACTTGTTTGCAAGATGCTCCAGGATTGCTTTCGGCCATACAAGTTGAAAATCTATACTGTTTTCAGGGCTGACAGGGATACCTCAGCGTTGCAAAGAGTGTACTGCTTTGTCAGTATGACTACCCATGTGCCAGAGAAGGTTGAAAATCCCAGCACTAGTGTACTTTTGGATGCAGTCTAGGAAGAGCCCAGATGGTGGCAGGAAATACAGAAATGGGGCAGAAAAGACAAGAGTCCGGAAACAAGCCAGATTCTTATTTTTTTAATATGATATTTTCAAATAGAAAATTAAAAAACATAGTCAAGGCTGCATGTGCAGAGAGAATGGTGATGCAGAGGTTGTGAGGCAAAATGCTTTGCTCACACAACGGACCAAGTTGCAGACACTCACTTTGAGGTATGGGAGCACTGACATAAACTACTGGAATTGCCAAGACCAGAATGGAGACTACCTCTTAAAATGAAGAGGGTGGCTTAATGGCGTACTCCTCCACTTCAAGCTCAGCTTCTCTCCTACACATGGCTCACACCATTCAGAGGGCATCTGTGCCATGTCTCCTTCTTCTCAACAGCATCAGTAGACAACAGCCGTAAGCTGAGTTTCTGGTGAGGGACTGCTTGGCCATGAGGCTGAGCACTGTAAGGCAGATGTTCACCCTGCAAGTGGGCTGTCATTCCACAGATAAGAGTTTCCACTTTCTGGTCCTTGCTGTCACAATTAGGGACAAAGAGAGATATCCACTAGTGCAACATCGTGCTCTAGTGGCAGGGTAATCAAGGTATTTGCTCTCCCTTATCCATGTGTTAGCCATGAAACACAGAAACTATTCTCTCCTGCGCTCCTGTGATCTTCAAGTTCACATCTGCCTCAGCTGACATCCGGACGACTCCTCCCTTCTTAGATCAAGTGTGTGGTGCATTTACAGGCTCATTACTTTCACATTCTTTCTGTACCTTTCTCCCATACTTTGCAGATGTCAGTGTTTCTTACATTCTGCTCTATGTTGCTGGAGCCCCTGAGACTGAGTGTCTCACAGGCAAAAAGTCATTTCATTATTTTTAAAAATAATTGCCATATTGTTACCTTGTAATGTGAATGTCAAAGGGAAGTAAGAAAAGGTGGGAAAACAGATTAATTTAGCAGGCAATTAAAAATCTACCAGTCAGAGTGTGGACAAAGGATTGCTATAGCTTAACAAGCTACAGTTCATCAGTTGAAAGGTGTTTAACTAAGCAAGCCACAAATATAAAACAGAACAGGTTAATTTAATCTTTTTTTTTTTTTTTTTTGGATAAAGGCTCTCTCAGATGATAATAGTGAGCAGAGAGAGAGGGAGCATAAAATGACAGCAGTGTGTTGTTGGAAGCTGCGTGGCTTAATTACTAGCAGAGAAAATTTAGAGAATGCTCGTTCCACAGGAGGAGGAAGACTTTAAAGGACGCTCAGGCATCCAGCTTCTGTCCATGTCACTGGGAATTGTGGTTGTCATTTCCCACTGTGCTCTTTCTCTCTCCAAATCCCTGTGAGAAACAAGATGTTCACAACAAAATAGGGCCAGGAACTGCTATGGCAGAGCCTATTCTCCAGCTGGATCCTCAGCACACCCATATGGGCTTGTAAATACATGTTGGAAAAGCCCTAAATGGAGCACTTACAAGACAGAAAGCAACCACTCAAAGAAGATTTCATGGCTGAGGAAATAAAGGCTTTAAAATGTGCCCAAACATGCACATAGGGAAGAGGCTGTAATGGCTCCAGAGAACTGTCCTTCTTTCCCTTCCCCAGATCACTTCTAAAAGCAGAGACACATGCAAACCCAGAACACCTCTCACCTGACAGGGAGCCAAGGACGCTGAGTGCCTCACTGCATATAGTCAGCCAAGAATCTCTGAGCTGCCTTGCAAAATTGCACTCCCAAGGGGAATAAAACAAATGCTTTCAGCATCTTTCCAACTATCCTCTCCTGTGTTCAGGCTTAATCTATAAATGCGCATAGATGTATCTAGAGCCTTCAATTCACTGCCAATGCCTAATCACACAGAGCTGGAAACAGAATTCATTTTTTTTTTTTTAATAAATTTCACTAATTGAGCAATATATTAAATGTTTGAGGATTTTTTTTTTTTTTTTTTTTTTTTTTTCCCCTTATGGAAGTGCCATCAGAGTTGGTGATCATCAAACCAAAGATGATTTTGACTTAGCCTTTTCCATGGTTTAACTCCTTTGGCAAAGAGGTTTAGTTACAATAGCAAAATTCTTCATGTCAGGATCTTCAGACAATTCAACCACAGCATTCAGGCGGTTTCACAGGTTACATTACACTGGGGTCACCTGGTCCATCCAATTCATGCTGCATTTTTTGGCTGTATGAAAAAGCATGCCTTTGTGTGAAAAAGAGCACGCCAACCAGCAAAGCTTCTGCACTCTCATCACAACCGTATGATACCAAATAATACAAGTAAAGGAGACGCTTGTCGTACTGTTGTAATTCAGATTCACTAAACAGTGTACCAAAGAGTAAGGTACTCTGTATGCAAGAGAGCCATGTAGGGTGACCACAGCCTTCCACTTCTTTGTATCAAGGCCAGTCTTTGTGTTCAGCTAATGCTAAACACGACAGAGTGGCTTCCAGCCTTGACTCCTCTGGGAGATGTCTCCCAGGTTTTATGGTCACACAAGCCTTTGTCGTGACACCCCTTGAGAGGGGCACCATGAATCACAGAATCACAGAATGGCCTGGTTTGGAAGGGACCTTAAGGATCATGAATCTCCAACCCCCTGCCACATGCAGGGCCACCAACCTCCCCATTTAATACTAGGCCAGGCTGCACAGGGCCCCATCCAATCTGGCCTTGAACACCTCCAGAACACCTCCGGGGCATCCACAGCCTCTCTGTGCAGCCTGTTCCAGCACCATGGTCTGAAGAAAAAGAGGATGCACTTTTCTTCACTACAGATGCACCTCCTGGTTGTCAAGACTGTTACGGAGACAGAAGCTTAGAACTGTATCCACATCTCTTCCAACACTAGTCTCATTTTGCTTTGTTCTTCAAGAGCATTTGCATTTCCAAATCACCAAGCAGAAGGCAAGAAAGGAAAAGGTCTTTCCACTTGCTTAAGATGCTGTGTTCTTATAAAATGAGAAGTAAAATGGCAAGAGTTTGTGCAAGTCAAGAAAATGAATACCCTCCATCTGTTAATAAGACAATGCAATAGGGTAAAACAGGTACTCCTAGTAACAGCTTAACAGTTGAGAGAAAAATGGACAGGACTAATGTAAATAAAGTTCAACAATTCAATTTCTTCTACCTCATTTTTTGAGGTATTCCAACATGATAATAACATGTATTTTTGTGTTGTTTACATCAGAAAATTAAATAAATGGTTTTTATTACTGAACTATGGAAACACAAAATTCATTTACAATTTGTCAAAGCAAGTCATCTTGCCACTGAACAGGTGAGGATGTTTGTCCCAGTATGTCAAAATACAGTATTATAGCATTTTTTCAGAAGTTTGATGATTGGTTCAGAATTATTTTTGAGCCAAAAAGAAGATGGATGTGTATTATGCACAAAGCAGATATTTACTGAAAGTCTCAGTTGGTCTGAAAGTGTGCTTTCTTGAAGGAAGGACAGCTTAAAATTTTCTGCTGACACCTAAGGAAATTGATAAACTGCAATTGAGGCAATTTACAATAAATAAATAAACAAACAGAATCTTTGTTAAAGTCCGAAAATTAAACTTTGGAAAAATCAGTTTTCAAAAAACAAAATCCAGTTTTTTTAGAAGGAAAATATTCATTGGTTTTCTATGCTATCCAGAGTTAACAATAATTTCCACCAGTAAAGCTTTCTTGCAAAAAGAGATTTCCTTTCTGTCAAATCCATTTTCAGCTGGAAAAAAGCCTGAACAGAATAAGCATGCCCAACAATAAAAGTAATAATTCATGCATCTGGAATATGCTTTCATCTTAGCTCCTGAAAGCATTCTACCGATAACAGGCTGACTGCACAGAGGCAAAAGAATGACTTCTATTTCATAAGAGAGGAAACACTAACAAGGCAAGGGCCCACTTTTCAGAAGCGAACTCAAGCATTGCTGCTACAACACGGGGTCAGCCCAAAGGTCTCTCTAACCCCTAGCCTTTTGCTGGCATGGTAGAGGAGATGCCATGGTCATGGAAGGTGGGTTGTCTAGCGTGAAGCTAATTCTTCATGCTCCAGATGTGCAGATCTCTAAATTCTCAAATGGAAGAACCTCGGCTGCATAATTTCTGCTAGAGAGACTGCCTGCATCCATCCCTGGCTAGCTGGGGCTGCCAAGAGTGGATGCCAAGAGAAATAGCTGAGAATAGGTCAAGCATGTACTGTGTAATGCACCCATAATATTCTCCCTGACAGTACACGATGAGGTTTACCTGAATCAGAACCAATATTTAATTGATTCCCAATTCTGGCACGCACAACTACCTCTGGTTATGCAATCCACATCTTTATTATGCATTGCACGTGAAACCTAGAGTCTTTTCCATTTGTTTGCTCCAAGTCCATCGCCTGCAGTTTTGCTTACAGTTGCCCTGTTGCTGCACTAGGAGAAAACCCTTCCCTGTGCATCTGCTCACATAGGATTTTGCAAACCTCTGTGGTAGACCATATTCTTTCTTCTCCAACATTCTCGATTTACTGAGTCAGGACTCTGTGCAGGTGACATTCCATAATTTTCTTGCTCTTTCAGCATTAATAACAGATCTGGTAGCCTCACTGGTCTGATGCCCATGGAGAAGCTCCATATTGCCCACAGTAGGATTGCCTGACGTGACTACTTTACTGCATGACAAGAAGCAAGGATGTATTTTACTAAGAATATTTTGTTCAATGAACTACTTCTCTGATGTTAATGAACTGCTCAAACATAATTCCACTCTCCTCCACTTATTTCAGTGTGGTTCTTAACACTACAGGGCTAGAAAAATAATAAATCAGTACTGTTTAAACATATCAGAAGCACATCTCATTAGTAGCTTGAAATGCCTGATCGTGTTCTTGTAGTTCATGCTGCGAACATATCCCCAGGGGTCTTACCCAGCTTGACCTCCTTAATCATTGTTTTCCCTTACAGCATTGATGCTCTGGTTTCATAGATATCCATATAGACCAGACACAGGCTCAGAAATGTAGTCTCTGCTCTTGGGTCAGCAACTGTATGGTTGTACTAGCACAGAGAACCGTACTGTCGGTTCATGATAGCAGCCTGAGTTTTCTTTTCTTGCTGTGGTAACAGCATGCCACGTAGCATCTCCAGGAGTTATTCCCTGGTTTTGACTCCTGGTGTACTTTCAGCTTGTTTCAGTTTGCTCTGAAGCTGATTTGTGTTGTACTCTGGTCAGTTTGCATTTGAGGACAAAAACATACACATAGCAGTATGCAATTTTGGAAACTTCTTTCTCCTGTCCATGCAAAACAATTTCTCTCAATAGCAATGATGAGTTTCTTTTCTGTGTTTCTTAAGTGTGGGCTTTTAGCACTTAGAAAATTTTGTTGCTATTTGGTAAACACGTTAGCATTTGGCATCTGTGGGAGATACTTTTTTTTTTTCCTTAAAGATCCTTCATGTTTCAGTTTCTTCTGAACTTCTGAACTGATTATGATTCCTGCCAAATATACCCACGTTCAGTCTGAAATAAGCAAGTGTTTTAGGTAAAGATTAGGGAATGTAAAACTGACTGATACATTTATTTCAGAGGAATTATTCTTTTGGCAAGACAGTTCTAATCCAAAGCCAGCTACAAGACATCTGAATTATGCTTGGAGAAGGCTCCATATGAATCTAATTGATCCTGAACTTTTTAATCCAGAAGGTGAAGTATAAAAATAAAGCATATGTGTGTTAGCTAAAGGGGAAGGTATCCTAATTATAGGAATGAAATCTTAGGGAACATGAAGTCTAAATTATCAGACTGATGTCTAAACTCACCATTGGTGAGGTCTGCAATGAGCTAAGCATATCATGTGGAGTTACCTCTCCCCCTTTTCAGCTGCTATACTGAATTAAAGAGACCTAAAAATATATGGGGTAATTGGATTGAAGCAAAACAACATGTCTCAACTAATGCAACAGCAGCTGCTTAGAAAAATGGGAAGCCTTACTACACTTCATATTTGTCTTTCACTTAATCTGGAAAAGCTCTAAGCCTATCTCCTGCTGTTTTAAAAAGTAGAATGCAAACATCAAGGAAAAATCACTTTATTTGCTGGACAACTCGTTGCAGGAGAGTCAGAACCAAGCTCTGGTGCAAGACAGGTGATTCATAAGACAACAAATTTTCATACTAACAAGGATAGAAATCCGTACTGTGAGGGGGAGTTGCCATGAGAGTGTACTCTCTTGAATACAACATTAACTTTTTCACTTTGGATTTTTCTGACATCTGCTATGACAACAAAAGATCCATATATCTTCATGTCTTCAACTTGTTCAGAACAATCTCCCTTTATGTATCTTAAAGTCATACACAAATTTTACCAAAAGGATATCCCAGGACCATTTAATAATGTAATAATGTAAACCAAACCCAAGACTATCAAATCTAACCTCTGTATTCAACTCTTTGATGTGGTCACCTTTCACAGAAGGGAAGCAATTGACAAACTGAAGGTGACTCTGATTAAGTGGCTCTACCAATTTATATACAATCTGTACTGGTAAACAGTGTCAGAAAGCCTGTCAAACTTTCACCCAGCAACCAGAAAGTTGATTCACGCTTCAGTCCTTTAAGGTCTGCTCCTAAGTACTACAGACACTGGCACTATCAGCTTACAGAGTCAGTAAGGCTCTCTCAATCACTTTGACTGCATGTTCCATCTCAAAGAAATATCTATTTTATTAGCAAACTATCCCTTCTCTGCAGTTAACATTGGATGTAAGCATGCACTAGTTTGTCAGACTTGGCTGCAACAGTTTTTTCTTTGGTCTGGCATTTTGATCATTATATTCTCCTTGTTGACTGAAGATAAAACCCATTTGCAGATCACTGTTCAACAGGCTGTTATTGCCTGAGAATTATTCTACATAAGCGTTCACTAATGTTACCTGCTCTTTGATGGACGATTTCACACATTTCACAAAGGGATGCTGAGTGCTTAATGGGGCAGTTTTATCTTAACAAATGCAAAGTACTATTTAGATCACATTTTCAATTGTCATTTTAATGTCAAATGCTGTTTCTCAGTTGCTGTTTTTTATAAGACTTTGCTTAGTCCTTATAAACAAAGATTCACCTTAAAAATGAAAAGCATTCATTGAGTAAAGCTTTCATTCACTGTCAAGCTTGTTGGAAGACATCAAGATCCAGCACGGCCCTTAAGATATGTTAATTTATACTCCTACAGAAGATAGAAGTTTGTAATTCTTCAGGAATTGTATCTTGCCTAACAGTATACTGAAGAATCAAGATGGAAATGAAGTCACTGTTTCTGCTCATCAATTACATCTTATGGTATACTCCTTGTTACAGAAACTGGGCATATTGAAGAGAAATGAAGACCAAGAACAGCCACTGAATTAGCAGGCACAGGCCTTACCAGTGCAGAGTAAGCTGGTGAAAGAACTCTCTCAAGCCTGCCTTTATATAAGGACAAAGGAACTATTTCTAATTTTACCAGACTAGTGCTAGAATTAGATATAGGCAACTAGTTCACATATGCAGTTCTGACAAATCTGACATTTTTTATCCAAAACAAAATATTTCAAAGGATTTCTTACCAGTCTCACAGCGAGACATTTAGCAGAGATATAAGAAGCACCAGCAAGAAAGCCAGAAAATAGTTAAGTGTTTATTTAAGGCATCCTGGATACACTGTATTTAAGCCTCCCATGGAATTCAGCTTAAGCCATGTGCAACTACTTATCTTTTTATGTTAAGAAAAACAACAACAACAGCAAAACAATTATTAGACTAGAAAATAGCTTAATAATCCCCATAATACTTGCATGTAACTCAGTGCAGAGTTCTTTTGAACACCCATTCTACAGAAAAGCCTCTGAGATCTTTAAACATGAAGGTTTGTTTTCAAGGTGCTTATCACAGAATTTCCTTCTGCATAACATATGTTCCTTCTCCTAATAATACACGATACATTATGTTTCATATCTGCCTTGAAATATTCAGTAAAACAGAAGAAAACTTATTTTTGTAGTATCGTAGTTTTTAAGTACAAAGAGAATACAAAGCCATATATTTTTGTTCCAATTGTTAAGAGAATTAGTCTAAATGTATTTTCACATTTGTTTAGGATGAGTAGCTAGTTATCAGCCAGCACTTCACAGCTGTGTAATTTCATACCACAATTCAATTAGATTAAAGAATCCATCCAGAAGGATTAAGAACTGCAGACAACAACTTTTGCTGATGTTACTAAATAAACTAGTTGATTATTAAGCAGAAAGTTGGCTGCTCCAAGTTTACTTGTATATCCATGAGTCCTAACTTCGAAACCCTGAGACACCCTGTAAGCGTGACTCCAAGTGTTTTCAACTGGATAGATTTCCACTGTAAAACAGTAAGAACATCATTACTACTTTGTCCCAAGAGTAGAATTCTTTTTTATTCTGTGTTGAATACCTGACTTTGTTTTTGAGGTAGCATACATTTGCTATACAGTTGAATTCCAGACTAAGGAGGTCGGTGTCTTTGGTCACCACCATGGAAATGCAGCTTGACAGGCATAAGAAATTTTTTAGGTTCTTTTTAAGTACAGCACTGGTGATGGCTTTTTCTAAATTTAGATATGTACCTGGAACTAGAACTTTGCCTTTTCAAATCACATCTTCCTCCACATTCTCCTTGGCACTCCTGCACAAAGATTAACCACTGCCCTTTTATTCAAAAATTCTCTTCAAATCAGCACTCTCCACAAAGAGTCTCTTCTGTAAAAGTCGTTTAATGTGTACTAAAAATGGCACATCAAATTGAAGACTTCCGTGAAAATATTACAAATCTTACAAAATGCAACATCTATGAGACCTCGGTTCTGAAGTAAGACAACTGCTCCATACTGTCTGCAAAAAGATGCAATGAGCAGGATGCAGCAAATAGCAACAAACCTTAGTAGATACTTTCAGTGCTTTTGGTAGTAACTCAATAGCACCAGAGGTAAATGCTAGAAAATAGTATTTGTGTGTATTAACAGCATGTAAAACAGGGCAATAACTTGTGATAAACAAGGCATACGTACTGTCCAGTATTCTTTTTTTAAAAAAAGTTTGAATGTTTGACTTTGAAAAGAAGAAAAACTTGTTGTGCCTAGATAAATGGGCAGGCAAAGAGATGTCTCATCACAAATTGAAAGACGCTAGAAACAACAAAAAAAAAATCACACATATAACACAAAAGATTGCTAAATATTCAAGATTCAGCTTACAAAAAACATCAAAGTAAGCTCACAATACTGAAGTGCTTCTACTTCCTAACCGTAAAGATTTTTAAAAGTGCCAGATAATTCTTATTTTGAAAAATACAAACAATGCAAAAAATATGGACTTAAGTAAATGATGGAAGTCTAGACCAGTGTAGTGGGAATTAAAACAGTAATTCCATTATTTTTGTAATTAAAGGCAATAGTGTGGTACATTTTCATAGTTTTACAGTGCAATGTGATTAAGCCTTAATCAGGCTTTCCTACTTGGGACACTGTGCTGTGAACACTTGGCAGCACAAGTCTTCGTATCCAAATGAAATGTGAGAATCAGGAAGAAAAAAGAGAAGTGAATCAAGTGATATACCAGAAAAAAAAACAGCAAAGGTAACTGTCACATTTTGGAAGTTATTTTAGCATCTAAAAATTTAAAGCTATTAATAAATACAAAAATTATTGACCTTAAAAGCACTATAAAAGTGTGAACTTTTGACTTAGAAATCCAACATGTGCACTTAGACATCTGAACTCAACCCAAAAGCATACAATACACACTGTAGGCAAACAACACCATATTATACAGCCTTAATCTCATCTCACATACATTTCATTAAAAAAAAATAAAAATCAATCAGCCTCATCTAAAATATAAATATCTTCACAGGTTATCATGTATTGTAAGCTACTTATTCTGTTTTCTTTGCCTGTCTCTCCTTAACACCATCATGGGGCTGCTCCGAGGATGACTGGTCACAGACTGAAGAGCCATTGGAAGATGAGGCACCTTCACCCTTCACTTTGGATGGTCGTTTTTGCAAGCCAAAGAACATATGGCTTAATGCAGCCTCAATGGGAGCAAATGGAGAAGATGTAGTTCTTGTCAACATCATTGTTACCTATGAGGAACAAGTCAAGTTGCACTGTAAGTTTTAATGACCTCACAGCAGTTGAAAAAAAGTGCAGTGCTAAACCAATGTATGGCACTTCTAACTTACAAACTGAGCACCAAGAGTCTATGCCATCAAGAACAAAAACGTGCTCACTATAGCTTGAAATCATCAGCAAGTACTTCCCTTTCTGACCTACACTTTTTAGATAGCTACATATAAGCAATGTGCACAAAAAAATTCTACAGATTTACTAAAATCATCCAACAGTAAACATACAAGGCCTTTATTTGTTTAGATGAAGAGTTGTGAGCATTAGTTTGAAGTCTTGTCTCCCTAAAGCAACTTCTTGAGAACTGAACTTGTCTACTACTTCACAAAAGTGAGACTAAGAACAAACATTTTGCTCTCCTTTATTCAGCAACAGCTCTGAAGCTCTTAAAATCGCTAGACTTCTGCTAACACAGGCTACACATTTCTTATTAGCTAATAATCATCACATAACAAGCATCATCCTAGAAATGAACAAGACTAAATGAGTCAAGGACTGAAATTAAGTGATGCTGTGTAAGAAAATACCATTATTTACCTTTAAAGTATTAACTACATTATTTTTACAGCATTGTAATAATATGTGACATGCATACACAGATAAAAACCTATTTAGTTTCTTTTGCAAACACATAGATGACTGTACATATAAGACAGCAGCTAGCAAAAGGCAGAGGAGAGTTTCTTTCCACAAACATCAACTTTGTTTGAGTTCGTGGTCATAAAAGTCTACCATGCAAATTGTTGGAAGCCAAAATTCATGACTCCACCCCACCCCATATGCTGAATAGTATATGAACAGATTGACCTATTCTAATAAGCAAGACTAAACAGCTTTAAGACTTCAGCAGAAGCCATCCACCCCTCCTAGAAGCAAGCTTTATAACTTGTAGCATAATGTTTGAGGACTGAAAAAAGGTATTTTTTAAATCAGTTATCTGAAACACCTTCAGATTCTTACCTTGGAAACTACAAGAAAGATGGTGTATAGAAACATAAGGTTGTGTCTTGCAATTGGCAAGTACTGGCTGTGCTGCAGAGTGAAGAGAACTGCTCCTATCAAAGTTACCTTCACAGGACTGAAAATTAAACAAACAATGTTAATTTCTCTTTCCTACACTACTCTGAAAAATTTCATGGCCTGGAAAACAAATATTCTCAGCACGCACAACAATTATTTCTGAATAAAACAAATACTTGCAGTGACAAGGTAAAAAGCCACAATGTTATTAAACTATGATTTTCACTTCATTTAATATTATTACACTTGCTATATTATAGACAAGCATCAAGTTCAACAGTGATTTATACAGCCAACAAATTTCTATTTGACAAATACTCCTCAAATTAAAATATGTCCTAATGTTTCTATTTAGATTCTACATACCAACTTACTCTTCCTCTTCTCTCAATATGTATTTTACTGAGCAGATAATTACAAAGCTTGCATTACTCAGACTTGACTTCAAAACACATTCCTCCCCTATACTAGAGGAGTTAGTTATTCCAAGTAGTTGCCAAAGGTGTCAAAGAACAACCTTGTTCAAGTCTCATTCCACTGTGACACTCCACCAGTTCTACAGCTGTGATCAGCTGACAGTTGACTTGAATTAGACCTCTGTTACCAAATTTTGTCAACATAGCTGTGTTGACTTGCAACACGGAAAGATTTACATCTTCAATCTAGCTTCCTCATGATGGTACTTCAGCCGACACTTACGCAGTCAAAAAACATGAGAACTTTCTGTTAAATGAAGACATGCTACATTTTTGCTATAGTAAATAAGCAGTTCTCACCTTCTAAAATAATCACAATCTTTAGTGGAAAACGTGCTGGCAGAGAACTTAAGAGTGTTCAAAGGAAGTTCAAAGTGATGTTCAGAGTGTGCACTAAAGCCACAGACTTTACTCATGCATTTGTGGCACTTTTCATTTTGAATTGAAGGCCGTGTTCCTCTATAATGTTTTCCAATAATTTACAACCATTGTTTAGCCATAATTTTTATTGACTTTTTCCCATTTGGTATTCTTGTGCTGCAAACCCCAAATGACCAAAAGATTGCTCAAATTACGTAAGAGTGAAAAAGCTTCCTTTATTGCGCAGATAGCTCACTTCTATAGTACATGAGTTGTTTATGTCCCTTTGTCCTCTTGTCCTTTTCTCATTGGTAAAGCCTTGCAGTTAGACAATAGCGCACCCCACCCAAGCATGCACCTTGTTTTTCTGATTCCACCCGAAAACAGTTCTGCTCAAGTTGTTTGCTACTTAGCACAAGGTCAGCTCGTTGCTTACCACATCTGGTATTAATGTATTAATCCATTGCTATGTACTCAGAGCTGCCATGCCCCTGCTTGTACAATACTTTCAGGGAGCCATGGCCCTGCTCCCTGAGCCATTCTGCAACACATTTCTGTTTGGGTTTCGCTTTTTTTTTTCTTGTATTTTTAAATGTGAAGTGAGTGTCAATACAGGAAGTTATTAAAACAGCAGTTAACACATTGCATTTGTTTTTAAAAAACTTACTAGGACATCTTCAATAGTTCATTGGTTTCAGGTTTCCACACTCCTCTCACCAACTGCTCAAAGTTGGAGATAAGGCCGCTACCAGCTCCTGAAATTCCAAAGATTAACAGTAAGCCTTCACTGGCACGCTACCACTGCTACACAGCCTACTTTTGCTCCAGCAAAACTTGTTAAACCAGGCGCCAAATGTGGCACCCAAAGCTCAGACTTAAAGAGATTAATCCTATCTTTCATATGTGCATGATTTGAGTGACTGATAGGAAACTTCAGAGCTTCAACTACTAGGAAGAACACCAGGCTCACCTTTACGTGGCAGTCTGAAATGACACACTGATCATTGCAAACAAGTGCCTAAATTGATAAAGTAAATCGCTACAGAAGCTTATACTATTCCATTCTTCTTGTTAGCAACTAAGTACAGAGAATGTGAGTACAAAATAGGAGGATCCTCTCACAACAGAAGATGGATGTGTGTTTTATATTACAAAAAGGCAAAACATAACCAGGTATTAGAGATTCTGGCCGGTAAGACTGATCTGTATCATCAACTGAAAAAATTAAGCGACAGATCTTCATATGAACACATATTGTTTCCCAAAGCCAAGCAGCATTAAGCAAATAGATTCAAGATCTGCAGCACTACAACCTGAAGCGGTTCTTACTTTGTCACTATAAATACAGCTGTTAGGAAGGTAGATTCCAGACAGCATACAGGCTAAAAGGGTAGTTCCTGTGTTTAAAATAAGCTCGTGTTAGCAATAAAAAAGCTAAGAAGACAAGCTCTCTTCTTCAGCCACGTGTAAGGAAAACGTTTCGGAGGACACATGCTCTTGGAAAGGTTAGTGGCAGCAGTCAAGCTACATGGGAGATCTACTGCTTTATTGCCACCAACAGCCCATCCTAGAAGTCCTCACAAGACCTTCTGAAAGGATAAAATGAACTTCCCTCAAAGTCATTCAGTGTCACCCTTATCCAGGCAGAAAAGCTGCCGCACAGACTTCTCCCTTGGGGGGATAACAGGCTGTATTAGGACTATCATATTCATCACAGCAAGGAACCGTGCTAGAGTTATGCTGAAGGGCTAGGCATTTAAATACCACTCCAAAATATCATAACTCATCAGAAGAAGATGTTATGCATGTTACCTCTGGCCCAGCCCACAGCTACCATGACAAGCCAGGCATCTTCAAAATGACTGTCTGCATGCGCAACGCCAGCCACTATTTTCCAAGTCCTAGTCACTTCTTTCATTCCTGCAACCAGAAGCCGAAGAGGCAGAAACGCAAAGCACTGGTAGAATTTGTCTTGTGGGCAATAAAACACAAGATACCTGAAAATCACATTGAGAAAACCTGTTACCAGTGTTCAAATATTTGTGCTAACAAATTCATTAAATGTTTCTTGAACGTGACTAGCAAAACTTGATACACTACTGACAGCTCAGTTTCTTACACTGCAGATATAAAACAAATCTGAAATGCTTTTGAGCATGTTTGAGCTCTTCTACCAAATCATGAAACATTACTATCGTTGTTGCCTCACTGTCCCAGCTGAGAATTCCTTAAAGCAATCAGAAGGAGCTTTACATTTTCACAGAATATTCCAAGCTGGAAGGAACCCACATGAATCATTAAGTCCAGCTCCTGAAACTTCTTTCAGCAGTGGTTCTGTAGTTTATATACCATATTTAGATTATTCAAATTATTAAATTGCTGTCTGACTTTGTTTTTCTACACCCAGAAGTAAGACAGAGTGATAAGTTATGTGCTGACAGTATGTTTTCCCCCAAATGGTGTATGGAATTACATAATTGCAGCAAGAATGCCTCCACTAGTTAGTATCACGCCAGACAAAACGCACAGCTATTTTCAAACCCTTTTCACATCTTAGTAACCTCTGATTTTAGTTTTTCCAGCTTTCCAGTTACATTTCTTTCTTCAAAGTGTTAACAAAACAACTGAAGGTATACTTTACATTTAATTGTTTTTTAAAATCAGATTGTTTTCAGAATAAAATAAAGATATCTAACAATGAAATCCTAAGTTGACAGTAAATTGTGTTTATATTATGTGATGTTTTACTTCATCCCCTCAATCATAACCAAATTCCAGTTCTTAAACAGATTCTCAAGGTCTCCTCATAATAAAAGTTAAAAAAAAAAAAAAAAGAAAGAAAAAAAAGCTTAAGGATCTGTAATATCTCAGAATAGGAATAAAGCAGCAATAATGAAGCGAAAGCAGAGACAACCTGTAAAAGACAGGAAGATTACGTCTTCATTTTTCTGAAATACTTCTGCCTCTTAGTTTAGGCTTCTGAGCTTAATCTAGTCTACAAAGAAGTACAAAGGCTGTATCTTTCCCCAGTTTTATCAGGCAGCAAGGTAGAGATGCATCTCTTTCCCTAGTTCACTCCATCAAAACAACTATCACACACCACAGCCAGGAAGAGTCAGTTGTGTTTCTTGGTTTGAGATTATAAAGTATGAGAACACTTGGGTGTTCTTCCAGAAATAACGCCTATCCTTAACAGCAGAATGCCATGATGTCTGCTCCACAGGAAGGCATAATTTAGCTGAAGTCCTATCCTAGTTAAGCATTTCTTTTTGCTGCAATGTACTAAGTATCTTGAGCTACCAGTGAAAACATATAAAGCTTTTTCTCTTCAAGACCTCCCAGACTGAAGCATGTAATAGCCTTTTTCTCAAATACATGGAAGGTATTTGAATTTACATTAATAGCTAAGTACTGCTCCTGCACTATTAGTTCTAACATTGTTTTGAACTGCTTAAATTTCTTCCTTTATCTCCTATTGCAAATTCAATTGCCTTTGCAGCAACCAAGCTTCAGCTGGTGTCATAGACGTATATAGAGAATGCATTTTGGTGGCTACTGCAAATAGCCACTTAAGCCATGTGATCAATACACAACACAAATCAGAACTAATTTACAATTGCAAAACGAGTGTTTATGACATCAAAGCACAGATAACTGGATTGAATTCAAATTTCATTGCTAATCCACCACATTTCTGCCTCTAACTTCTGTTAGTAAACCTTGCTAACAGTAGATGTCGCTGTCCTACAGTCTATTTAGGACTTTTCTTGAGCATAGCACAACCCCTTTCATCTTCCAGTTTTAGGTGTGATCTGGGGAATTTTGCTTCATGTGACTTGAGATCGAGAATTAAAGTTATTGTACTAATGAAGAGAGAACTCAAAACTAAAAGCTTAGAAGTTTCATAACATTCATAGGTTCTCATTAAAACCTCATTTTATTTCAGCACAGCAAGTCACATTTGTCCACATTAAACTGAAAGTTACATTCTCTTTACCTGTCCTGTGAGCTTCAGCTGTAGCAAATTTTTTTTCTAGAGTACAGTATCACGCTACGTTTTGGTTCTAGGAGAAAAACAATGCTAATAACACAATGATGTTTACAGATGCTACTAAGCAGTGTTGTACAGAACAAAGGCCATTGACAGTGAAGGCCCCAAGGAGTCGGGAGGCAACTGAATCAAGACAGCTGACTTAAACTGACCTAAAGGATATTCCATACCATATGACATCAAGTCATAGGAGTTTTGAAGGCTGTGGGAGTTCATCTCACACTCTTCCCCTGTTCAGGGTCTAGCTGGGTATCAGTAAGGAGGTGGTAAGCAATTGCTTGTGCATCACCTGTTATATATATTCATATATGCATACATACTTTTTTGCTTTGTTTTAACTGTTACTCTTTTCCTTTTCTCTATCTTAGTAAACCATTTTACCTCAACCCACAAGTTCTAATTTGTTTTTCTCTGGTCTTTCCCCCATCCCACTGGCAAGGAAGAGATTGAGTAAACAACTATGTGGTGCTGAGCCACCTGCAAGGTTAAACCACAGCTCCTTTGGCACCCAACATGGGGCTTTTCACAGGGATTGGAGTGACCACAGGGCTGGTTGTGAGGGTCACAACACCTGCAGGGCTTATCAGAAGGGCTACGTAACTGCAGAATCTGTCACAAGAGAGTCAGAGCAACTGCAGGACCTGTCACAGGAGTTGGAGAGGCCACAGGGTCCGTTGTAACAGTGGGAGCAGCCACAGAGCTTGCTGAAGGAGCTGGGTTGTCCCTTTGCTGTGAAGGGTCTTGGCTCTGTACAACACTGCTTAGCAGTGACTACAACCATTGGTGTATTATCAGCATTGCTTTTCTCCTAGAACCGAGACACAGCACCATATCAGACGCTCTGAAAAAAAAAAATATTTTGTCCCACCTGGAAATAAGACACCTCCTTACTCAAGTATTACTTGTTAAAGCAGTCTAATATAAACCAGAAGCTGATTCTGTAAATATTTTATCAATACACATTTAATTGTAGGTTATTCATCTCACTGATTTGGTTAAATTTGTCTGCATCTTCCACTGCAAACCAGAAGACTAACACAGATACACTCATGTAGATGTACACACTTATTTTCATTTCTATGGTTTGCAATTGTAAAACTTAAGGGGCAACAAGGAAGGATTTCAAGCAGCTAATACTCCTGTAAAATAGGAATCCACTGCTGCTCGCAAATTTTGTTAAGTTTGAGGATTCCTTTCAAGATCAAAGCAACAAACTGATCTTTCAAACAACTGACTTCCACTGCAAGGCTACTTAACTCCAGTACTATTTACGAACTCCAAAACAGGCCAAATTGCTGCCACGTTCACATACCTGACTTCCCATTCTCTCTATTGGCTTTCACTATAACCCCATCCATTTAGGAAAGCAATATGGGAAAGGGCAAAAGACAGAAAAAAAAAGTCAGAAAGAAGACACTGGAAGAGAAGAAAGAACATCCACGTCTTAGCTCCACAGCTGAAAAAAAGTTCAAGAACTTTATTTCAGCGATGTTCTGATCTTCAGAAGCTACCACTGAAAATACCAGATGGCATTTATGACCTCCCTGTATCCAGGAAAGCAGTAACTGAAGTCTATTTTACTCTGGATAATCTGTTTGACAAGGAATAACATAAACATATAAGGAAAATGTAGTGACCAAGCATTTCATTATAAAGCAATTTGTAAGAGTTGCTCTTTTATGAACATTTCACTTCTACAGAAAGGGTTCAAAACCAGCTATTTTGCTGCAGTGACTTCTCTGATGAAGAGAATGCATCTAAATTCATTATATTTCTAAGTTAAGCTTGATGATATAATCTTACTATTTACAGTCAAGTACAGCTTCTTCAGAATAAATAATCCTCCTGTGACTCAACTGTGGTTGCTTACCAGACTGAAGAAGCCAGTAGAATATTTGTGGTCTTTGCCAAAAATGCTACTGGAGGTTCTCCAAGCATCAAAGAAGACAAAACAGATCCACCAAAGCAGCAAAGCATAGCACTAAACCAGCAAGCAACTGGACTGCGGATTGACACTTCCACAGCTCCTAAAGCAAAGAGAAAAGATATGTAAACAGAAGCAAACATTTGAGAATCGTGTTACATTTTAAAAGACCGTATTTTTAAGTCACAAAGTCTTTCTGTGTGTTCCTTTAGATCATGAAAAACCCTACACAAATCTGCAGGCCTTTACAGGAGAAGTCTTTGCTAAATGCAAGGTTTCTGTGACATTAAGTGTACACTATCTAAATAAAAGTGAAAAAATGACGTAGTGTTCTCTCAGCATCTTTTGTGGGTTGGCTCAGCCTAACTATTTTGCTACCAGTAAGTAACAGCTTTCAAAGTATGGTCTGAGAGGGTTTTTTGTTTAAAATCTATTCTAAAGTTGCTTTTGAATTTTTATTAAGAGTGTGTAATTGCTCTGCTGGCTGAACAGGACTGGTACTAATACAGCTACTGTCTGAAGATTGTTCTGTAACTTCCATTTCTGCTTTTTACTGATTATGAATTCAAGGTTTTTCCTCTTGACACCCTCCCAACAACATTCACTGGGTAAAATAAAAGCACAACTCAAAGTAATTGAGCAAATATTGTTTCACCTGCAGTTCTGAACAGGCAAAAATGTTTGCCCAAAGACATACAATAAATTTAAGCTTTGCTTGTTATTGAAAGCTTTACTGTTTCATCTTTAAAATCTTAAAAATTAATTGCTTTTTAAATTGCAATTCAACCATACCAGAAGAGCTCTCAATAGCAGAAGATTATGCTTGAGTAAAGAAAAAATGAAACTTTAACCACTTCTAAGGGGAAAAACACTTTATCAGAGCCCCAAATATCTTGAAATCGTTGTTTTGATTACTTCAGGAGTTTGACACTTTCAAATCTTCCCCTTTATAAAGACGCAGGGCTCAGTTTGCCTAAATTAACTGCATTTTTCACAGTCCAAATACCAAAGGTCACAAAAGCAAAGCTGGAAACTAGTGTCCGCCCCAAAATGAAATACAGCGTTTGGTTAATGATTCAGCAGAATCACTTTACAAGAATTCTACAGGAAAAGAAGGTTCTTATCAAGAACGGGATGCATAAATGTATCAGAGAGAATACAGCACTCTCACTATAACTCACTTCAGACCAGACTATTAACAAGACTGCTCCAGTTCTAAGTATTGCAGTATTACAGCACAAGGAGATCAAGTGTAGAAGAAGCATCCCGAATTTTACAGAGTAACAAGAAAACCTGGATGGTGGCAGCAGCCACCATAAATCGCGAATCACACAACAAGGGCACGATGCTCCTAGTAAATATATATCAGCACTTGTGTTACGTGCTACTGGCCTGATGTAACACCAAATGTAATCTGCACAGTAATCTGTTTTTGGAGCAAGACTGGTAATCATATTATCACAGGAGGTTCCACACACAAGAATTACTATCCTCCAGACCAGGTGCAGAAGAAATCTTACATTTCATCCATCATCAGGTGGGCCTGCACCAACCTCTCCTTCATTAGCACGATGCTTCTCACTTGGCATTAGCGGAGAAGTAATCATCTTAACATCCTACTTGTGACCTCCTGGAAGATACTGAACTGTGCTCCTCCCTACCCCCAGACACAGCACAGCTGAGAGCTAATAAAAAGAAAGCCTCCTTCACTTCACCAGGTGTTTGGCAAGATTACTGACTGAGGGAAAGGAAACCACTCCAGGTGCTGTGTCTTCCTGAAAAAATAGGATTTTACTGATGCTCAGTAGGAGAATTTTCTTAGTTAATATATCTCCATATAAGTAAAAAATAAAAAAGTTTATCCCAATTTATAGCCTTTATTAGCAAATTACAGGTGGGATATAACTTTCAGAAAATAAGTGGAGTTTTAAGTAGGTCACATGTCTTTTAAACAAGGAGTCATTTATTTTTGTCCTCTAGTGCACCACGAAAAACTAATGAGGCATCACACAACCATGCAGGATGTTATCTGCCAAAAGGCCACCAGTCCTGCAAATGGTGTATTTTAGAAAGCAAAGATAAGGTTTTAAAATACAAAGATTATCATTGAATACAGTTTTAAATGTTATTTCTAGATGATATTAATAAAAAGCTTTGCTAGCTTATTCTGTAAGTAGGTTAAGATCTCCTTTATGCTTCCTAACGTGTTCTAAACAGGCTAACAAGAACACATACAACAAATACATCTAAAGATCAGACCAGAAGCACTTCTAGAAAAGTTTTCCCAGCATTCCAATTGAACTGTACATACTGTGAATTAAGCTAGAGCCAGATTTAAGCTAGAAAAAGGATGCCAAAAGCATTAGATCTCCTCAGATAACTTGGATCCCATATCAGAAGACTTTCAACACCAAAACTAGCACATTCCTTCCAAATGCTGCATATCCACAATCCTCAATTTCTGTTCCCCTTTCCTTCTACCTCCTCCAAGAAAATATGACCGCAAACTCACCATCTGGACTTACAAGCAGTTAGTTAAGCAACCCCAAATGTACTGAGCAATAAATCTTAGCTTAATTGACGCACGAAGCAACATATTGGTTGTCTCTTCTATAGTTCATCAGGACTCACAAGAGAGCGAGAAAATCTAGCTGGAAGGACTGTGAAAATTCCCAGTTAGTATGTGCACATCCATCATAAAAATACCCCTAATCTGGTGTTTAGCAGTTAGTAATTTAATGGAATGCCAATTGAGGTAAACCAAACTTGGCTGTGACATGACTACATGCTTCCTATGCCAGCAGACACTTAATCGCTACCCAATTATCCATGTGTAAAAGAGAATGACTGAGTTTCTGAGAACACAGAGCGGTGCTGCAGTGGCACAGGCTGCCCAGGGAGGTGGTGGAGTCACCATCCCTGGAGGTGTTCAAGAACCGTGTGGATGTGGCACTGAGCGACGTGGTTGGTGGGCACGGTGGTTGGATGTGAACATCTTGGAGGTCTTTTCCAAACCTTAATCATTCTGTGCTATAATATTCCAACTGTCTGCAAGCAAGCGACAGACCAGCACGCAGCCACTGTAATTACTGTTATTAATTCTGAACATTAGGGGATACTCAAAAGTTCTGAACTGCACAGCTACCAGGTTGAAAATTAAATTTAAAAAAAGCACAAACCATCACTTTTGCTCTCCTGAGGTGACACCCCACTGAAGCTACACTACACTCAGCACGAGCGCTGCAGAGCAACTCCTACCGCTCAACTCCTCCCATGGGTGTTCAGTCCAAAAGAAAGTCTGAAGGTGGTGCATTTTAACCACCTTTAGATAGAAAGCTCCTTTTCGAGCTCAGAAACGTACTGAGGCGCTGCCCCCAGAACCAGCTAGAGCTGTAGCAACAAGCCGTGGTGAAGGTGCCAGCGCTTCACGTCGGCCTTCGCAGCCCGCTGAGTGCAGCTGCTCAGCAGGAGGCCAACATTCACCGTGGCACACGCGACCAAAGAATCAGCTCTCAGCAAGCACACAGAGCGCTGCAGCTCCCGGCCAGCTCCGCCATCCACGACGCCAGCTCCGTTTCCTGCACGGTTATCAGCCCCAAGTCACTCCACAGGTGGCCACGCTAACACAATGCTTAGGACAAGAAGGGGAGGGGGGGGGGGGGCTGGGGATAACAGTGACAGTGGAAGCGACGTGCTGCACAAGAGCAAGCGGCGGCCGTGGGACGCGTCTCCCACGCAGGGGCACAGCGCGACACGCCCCGCTCCCCGCGGACCCCGCGCCGCTCACCGCGCTGCTCCTTCAGCGCCATGACGGAGGCCATGTAGTGCGCCAGGTCGAAGAAGGGGAACATGGGCAGGCGGGAGAAGAGCAGCGGCACCTGCCCCAGCTCCATGGCGGCGGGCGCTCAGGGGAAGCGTGGCCCTCGCCGGGCGCCGTCGGAGGGCGGGGCGGCGGTGCGCTGGGCTGGGTCTGATGCCGGCGGCGGGACGGGGGTGGGAGGGAGCGTCCGTCCGCCTGGGAGCCCGCAGCTCGCCCGCAGAACTTTATTTGCCCTCGGCTTCTTTCTTTCTGTACTTGAGCGCAGGCGTGAAAACCAGTCATTTCCTAGAGCAGCACGTTGCTTCCCGCGGCTGGCGATACCTTGGTAGCTCTGGCGGACGGCAGGTCGGTGTCGTCCTGCGTCCCGCTGAGCGCTGACGTGTCCCTGCGCGGCGGCGGCGTGTTTCCTGGCCGGGCGTTCTGCCCACGGGCTGTGGAAGTGCCGTGCCGTTTCTGCTCCGCGCAGTACCCCTTCGCGCCGCGGGGCGGCACCAGCCTCGTTGCTCCCACCGGCAGGAGCGAGCCGTTCGGTCTTGGCGGGAGCCGAAGGAACCGGCGACGACCGCAAAGAGCAAAGGTCGGGTGATGTGAAAGACAGCGAGGGCCAGCGACGCGTGCGCGGTGGCAGTGGTTACGCCGCAGACGTGCGTGCTGCTGTGCCTGCCCCTCACCGCAATGAACCCAGCCGCTCTGAAGCGCCAGCACACCTGCTCCTCTTTTCATGCGGCACCTCTGCCACCAGCCGCCTCGATTGCTCGGGTCCTCACGCACACATGGCACCCTCTGCTGGGGGTCCCGCTGTCAGTACGACACGATGGCATTAGTTTATAAGCCTTGTGTATTAGCAAAACGTCGGTTTAGCGGTTTTTTTTTTTATTTTAAACTAGGAGGTCTCCCCTAATTTATTGTGGGTGAGATGATAAAAGGAATATTGTGTTGATAAGAAATTTTAAAATGGGCTGATGAGTATTCTGCTGTGTAGAACCATAGAATGGCTTGGGTTGGAAGGGACCCCTAAGACCATCGAGTTCCAACCCTCCTGCCACTGTACGGGCTGCCAACCTCCAGATCTGATACTGGACCAGGGCCCCATCCAGCCTGGCCTTGAACACCTCCAGGGACGGGGCATCCACAGCCTCTCTGGGCAGCCTGTTCCAGCACCTCACCACTCTCTCTGTAAAGAACTTCCCCCTGACATCCAGTGTAAGCCTTCCCTCCTTGAGCTTACAACCGTTCCCCCTTGTCTTATCACTGTCTACCTTTGCAAAAAGTTGATTCCCCTCCTTTTTATAATCCCCTTCTAAATATTGGAAGGCCACAGTGAGGTCTCCTTGAAGCCTTCTCCAGGCTAAACAAGCTCAGCTCCCTCTTTGCAGGGGAGGTGCTCCAGCCCTCTGATCATCTTCATGGTCCTCCTCCAACAGCTCCCTGTCCTTCCTGTACTGGAGGCCCCAGACCTGAATGCAGTACTCCAGATGGAGCCTCACAAGGGCAGAGTAGAGAGAGACAATCACCTCCCTGTCCCTGCTGGCCACCCCTCTTCTGATGGAGCCCAGGATACCATTGGGTTTCCATGTTGCATGAGTGTAAATCTCAACATAATAATAATAATAACAATAATAATCATCATCATCAACAACAAAAAATAACAGTATCCCTGCTTTCACAGTGCCAAAGTTTGTTTTTTTTTTCTTCTGAATTTTCTTCAGAAAACATTCTAACTATTTATGAAGTTGTCACGTTTTTACTTCCAAAACAGCTGTGAAAGTTTGAGGTGTCGCATGCTTGTCTGCTGTTCTTGACAGCCTTACTGCATGTCATAACTGATCCTAGACAGACACTTGTTGTTAGTCCATTCCAATCAAAGCTAAATCCATTATGTAACACTGGGCAGTAGCAGAAGGAAGTGGTGAAGAAAACTGGTTTCAAAGTGAATTCAAATCCAGGTCTTTAGTCTTTGCAGAGCACAAGATTAGTTACTTGTTACTCTGTATATCTTACAAAAGGCATGGAGAATCTGAACTAGACTATTCATACCCAATTAATAATGTTGTATTCATTTCCTCTGGCAATTGAGGTGATAGAATTTTTGAAGAGGTCTGTGTTCCTAGCTTGGAAGCACGACCTAGTTTCCTGCTGCTGAAGTTAATGCTAAATATGGAATATGCTTATTTAGTTTTGTATTTCTTAATGTCTGGGATTCCACAGACACTGACTTGAAATTGAAAGATGGTACCTTAGGAAAAGAGGAGAACTTACTTAATCATTAGTTTGAAAACTCATACACTTGTACTGCACTTTCCAAAACCAGGCAAATAGAAATGTTCATATTCTGTGGATTGCTATATTTAGTTTATTCACCTTTCTTAGATTTTTTAAACTCAAATCTATTAAGCAAAATTAATCCAGGTTAAAATCTGGGTCTTTGCTACATACAAAAATGGACACTCTCATTGTCACTCTACTTTGCTCATGGTCTGTGGTCATCTGCCCACAGTGCTACCTATCTTTCATAGAGTCATAGGATCATAGAATGGCCTGGGTTGAAAAGGACCACAATGATCATATAGTTTCAACCCCCCTGCTATGTACAGAGTCGCCAACCACCAGACCAGGCTGCCCAGAGCCACATCCAGCCTGGCCTGAATGCCTCCAGGGATGGGGCATCCACAGCCTCCTCGGGCAACCTGTTCCAGCATATCACCACCCTCTGTGTGAAAAACTTCCTCCTTATATTTAACCTAAACCTCTCCTGCCTCAGTTTAAAACCATTCCCCTTGTCCTATCACTATCCACCCTCATAAACAGCTGTTCCCCTAAGAGGATCTTTGTCCTCTTCTAATTCCGTTCCCCATTTGCTCCATAGTTCTCTGCCTCACTTGTATTTCCCTCAGCTTTCCCAACAGTCTCATCCCCCTCAGGCTTCTTACTTTGATTTTCTAGTACATTTTTGTCTCCTTCCTCTCTCTGTTGCACCCTATTTCTTTCATTATGATTCTTCACAGCTGTATCCCAGCTTTCCTTATTTTCTTGTTTGATCCATGCCACTCTCCGCATTTAGTCATAGTTTAGTACAGGTCTCAGTCTCCCATTTCTCTCAGAACTTCATTCACAATCTGTTCATCTGTAAGGTCTTTGTTACTTCTCTCTTCTGCAAGCTTTTAATGAACGCATGAATGCTCAGGCCATACCTTCTCTGTGTACCTTCCACCTTCATAATTAACTGTGCTATCACTCTCCTTCTTTTCCATGCTTTTTCTCCAGCAGGTCACTTTCTCCTGTTTCTCTTATGTTTTTGTTTGTTCAGTGTTTGCTAAAGTGCTTTGATAAAAATACCTGCAAGAAGAAAGCTCAGGAAGTTAACACAGACGTTTATCTCCTAACATAACATCACTTTATTTTTCCCTGAGTGCTGGTTGATGCAAATCTAGACTGCAAACTGGAGGTACAGAAGTGTTTCTTATCTGACTAACAGAGTTACTCAGTGCCTGAGTGCTCAGGCTTTTTATCCCTGATTAGGTTTCAGCACTGGACTAAGCATCTGCATAGTCCATTATGTGCTTTAATGGAGCTGTGCTTATAGAACAGAGTTCATTTCTAGAGTGAGCTTGAACTTGTACTCCAACTCCAGATGTATCACTGGATGTTTTGTTCACAGGACTTAAACAGGTTGCAACACTATTCACAGAACTACAGGGTGACTAGAGTTGGAAGGGAGCTCAGGAGTACATCTAGACCAACCTCTGCTCAAGGGCCACCTAGAGCAGGGTAAGAGAAAGCTCTTGTGCTTTCAGAAGGGTGTCCTGAAAGATCTGTCAGTGCAATTCCTATATCCCTAAGAACAGCTTCCCAGGTGATCCCATCCAAGAATTCCTTAAACAGCTTAAAGTTTGCTCTCCGGAAGTGCAGGGTCCTGCCTCTGCTCTTGCCAGGCCCTTATTTCTCAAGGCCATGAACTCAACCTGCATAGGGTCACTGCAGCCCAATCTTAACCTCTTTAATGTTCTCCTCCACATTGGTGAGCACCAGGTCCAGTAATACTTCACCTCTGGTTGCTCTGTCCGATGCCTGGACCAAGAAGTTATCCTGGAGTCTCTTCGATATTGCTTGCAACCATATTGCTTTCCCAGCAGATATCCAGGGGTTGAAATCCCTCATCAGGATGATAGTCTGTGAGCTAAAACAAGAAAGTCTCATCAACGGGCTCCCCCTTGGTCAGGAATCCTGTGGTAGGTCCCAACCACCAGATGTTTTTTATTGGTCTGATACCTATTTTTAACCCAATGTTCTCAATTTAATCTTCACTGTTTTTCAGAGGGAGCTCTTTGCTGTCTACCTCTTCACATAGAGGGCACTCGGCTGCCCCTCCTGCCCAGCTTATTTGTTATAAAAAGCTTGTTGCTTTCAGTCATCATTGTGTGATTCATTTCACCATATTTCTGTGACAGCAGTTAGGTCATAGTTATCTGACTGCACCATAGCTTTCATTTCATACTGCTTATTTCCCATACTATGTACTTCCCAGGCACTTCTGCTGGGCTATTGGCTGTGTTACCTTCTTGGGCGAGGTTTTTCCCTTTGCTTCCTAAAGCAATGGGGTCCTCTGGCTCTTCTCTGTCACTCAGAAATACATTTACTTCCTCCATCAAATCTAGTTTAAAGCTCTGCTATATACATCATATTTTCTGTGTTGGATGCATGAATAGGGCAAAAGCCCAGACCTTTAAAGTTCATTGGATATCAGAAGGTTTTAGATGTTCAGTACTTTCCGAAATCTGGCTTTCAAAAAGCAGAGTATCTGGGATTACTTTCTTAAATATTATGTTGTTTGTTTAACAGAATGTATTTATGTACAATGTATAGCTTATAAGAACACTGTTTTGGCTGATGTCTTACAAGCTTCAGTATTTCCCAGGAAAAAGAAAAACAAAGGAGATTTCCATGTGAAATTGAATCAACATGTAGGAATTTCAGAAAGCATATTTTTTATATTTGCACTTAATATGCTAATTTTGCCTTTCTGATTCTTTTTTTTTTTTTTCTCCTTTGCTTAGTCATTCCACTCAGTATTTTGTTTACTGCTAGATTTGCTAAATACTGATTTACCTGTTGTAATGCATGACATGCTCAGCAAACAAGATCTCAAGATACAGAGGAGCAATGCTGGCAAGATAATAGATGTCTCCTGCCCTATCAAATATCCTAGATGTAATGCCTTCCCTGAAACACTGTACAAATACAGCTGAGCCCAAAATTGAACTTGAGATGACATCTTTAAGACAGTCATTTTCACTCCTCCATTTATTTTCATAAAATGTTGCCCTAAAACATTCCACTTAGGGCTGCAGGACTGAACAGTCTGCTTTGCAGCAGAAATGAGAGCCATGCTACTTAAGATGGAGTGCAGAACAAATATCTTCCTTAAATTTCCCCTTTTCTCTCCCAGCAGCAAATAATTTATCTTTAGCAGAGGAAGGAATTGTCTCTCAGAAACCGCCATTCTGAATTTCTCCCTGAAATGGGTGCAGAAAAAAAGTAAACAACAATAAAGTACAATTTAGTGTTTCCCCGTATTCTTTTGGCTAAGAAAAGGCAAACAACATTCACTGGAGTTTTAGGGACAGCAAGTTCAGGCCCATCTCTTACTGGAAGTGTTGCAATGTCCCCTTCCCTCTCATCGTCTCTGCAACTGATAGGCAGCACTTTTGTTATGTGTGAAAATGAGATACCTCCTTCCAACATGAAATACAAAGTATACTTGAAATTTATGATAAATACAGTTAGCAGTAGTGGAGTTGTGTATGTCCTAAGCATTAGCTTACTCCAGTGCTGTGGCAGTGTCACTGTCCTATGCAGCAATCAGGGTTGGTAAGGCCAGAGCTGGAGTGTTTCATCCACTTCTAGGCTCCCTGGAGAGAGAAGTAGCTACTGGAGCATGCCCATTGGAGTGCCAAGAGATGATTAAGGAACTGGGTCATATTCTCTAGAAGAAGAGGCTGACACTTGGAACTCTTCAGCCTGGAGATGAAATGTCTGAGGGGAATCTCATCATTGTGTAAAAATGTGTATTGGGAGGCAATGATGTAGAAGGACTTAGACTCCTCACTGTTGACTGGCTGACAGGATGGTAGGCAATGGGCATGAATTAAAAACTTGAAATACATCTGAGCAAAAGAAAATATTTTCTTTCTGTGGGGGGTGGGTAATCATGGAAACAGATTTCCTATAGAGGTTACAGACCTAGTCTATGGAGATTCAGAGTCCGACTGGCACAAGCTCTTGTGGATAACCTGCTCTTGGTGGCATGGCTTGAGAAAGAGTTCTGAACCAGACAATCTCAGGAGGCCCCTGGCAATATAAACAATTATGTGATTCTGTGATTGCCTAAACTTTACAATAAGGTTGCTTTTATCTTGAAAACAGATTTTCTCTATTCTTGAAGGACAGTTTCCTGAGCAATTTCAGTGATAGCAAAGATAATGTTGGTGAAACAAGGCTAAAGCAAGGGGACATGGCCAGCTTCTGCAGAGGTGGCTTCTATTTGCAGCTATGTGTGCATGCCTGAAAATGCACTGCCCATTATTCAATAATTTTTGAGTGCAGCCTCAGTCTCATTGAACAGATGAGGTTGTATCAGAAGCTGTCTAGTGCCATAGCTACCACCTGACTAACAATCCGTGGACCATACTTCAACTACTAGATTCTGGGAAGGATTAGTTAAGGAGAAAGAAAAGCAACGTTCAACAGGAAACAGACTTTCCATTGTGTGCCTTCATTGTATATTCTCCATGCTCCCTTTTCTGCTCAGTAACGCAGGCCAGTTTGGAACACTCTAAGTTGTCAAGAGCAGCAAGGGGTTACCCAGAGTGTGCTTTGTCTGACAATACAGACAGCTTTTTTTGTTAACTGGCTTGAACCCATGAGACAATGGTGTGTTTCCCCCTCCCACACCCTCAGTCCTGTCCTCGCCACCCTCATCCCCAGCCTGGCTCACCCTCCACAGATCCCTTACAGTGTTTGGGTTCATGAAGTACAAATTAGCATAATCAGATTAGCTTCATGGGGTTGTAGAGCTGAAAAGGAAAAAAAAGAAAAAGTGGTTCACAAAGAGAAGCCCTAAGGAGGGCAGAAGGGGGTGATATTGCTGTTGTGCTGTGGTGCTGAAAACTTGCACCTGCATAGCAAGCAGATCCTCTTCTCACTAAGGACTCTTAGATGGTATTAAAGCATAGGATTTAATTGGGGGGGGGAGAAGGAGAGAGGAGAGGAGGGGAGGGGAGGGG
>JAPSGF010000066.1:1252771-1304100 GCA_035772895.1 Perdix hodgsoniae
GAGAGGAGAGGAGAGGAGAGGAGAGGAGAGGAGAGGAGAGGAGAGGAGAGGAGAGGAGAGGAGAGGAGAGGAGAGGAGAGGAGAGGAGAGGAGAGGAGAGGAGAGGAGAGGAGAGGAGAGGAGAGGAGAGGAGAGGAGAGGAGAGGAGAGGAGAGGAGAGGAGAGGAGAGGAGAGGAGAGGAGAGGAGAGGAGAGGAGAGGAGAGGAGAGGAGAGGAGAGGAGAGGAGAGGAGAGGAGAATTCTGTAAATTGATTTATCTGTATTGGGAATGAACATTTGTTGACAGTAGAAAATATTGATTCTATTCATCCAGTTTGGTAATCTGGACTATCAAGATAAGAGCTTTAGAATCTCTGCAAGAGACTGATAAGAGACATTATAGGAAAAAGCCTACTGAATAGGGATGGTGGAGTGTGGTGGGGGGTATTATTGTTTTGGTTTTTGTTGTTGTTTTTCTTGTAGTGAGCTTGCATTGCTAAAATTGGTAAATAACCTGCTTGATTGCCTTAGTGCCTGCCCTATTTAGCACCTTCCTGCTCTTGCTGTGAAAAGAATCTTCCTACAGAACTGGAGACACAAATCCATAGTCACAGTTTTAAAAGCAGCTAGAGACTATGTATTTTTATATATACAGGAAGCAGTATGAAATTACTTTTAGGTGCCTGACTTAGTAAAAGTCTTCACATGGCTTCCAGAGCTGCTTCTGCACTGCCAGCTCTTCCATGTGAATTCACATTCATCTTTCTGAGATATCTTAAAAGCACACATGCTCAGAAATTACAAGGTAAACCATAAAAGCTCCCTACCCAGAAAACACCCCAAAAAGCACTCATGACAACCCTGAAATGTTTTCAGTTGAGCACTCAAGATCAAGAGTTTTATTGTGAACCTCAGCCTTAGACTTCAGTACTTCAGAGGCAGGATAAAAGCAAACATAAATATCAGAGGAAGTCAAGCTTACAGGCAGTATTTATGACAAGCCCCTGGCTGATGCAAACCTGTAGATTTCAAGAAGAAATACTATTTCTGTTTCTATTTACCTTAACAGAACATGGTTGAGAACTGTTCAAAGTGTTCAAATGATATAGTGAGGAGAAGTAAAGAAAAGTTTTTTTATCATTTTACCATCATTTTCACTTATTTACCTTTAGACGTAGGCAATGTATCAATGTATCAAACATATTGTTAACAAAAACATAAAATGTATTAAGATATTAAAATATAATTAATACTTTTATGCATTGTTTCAGCAGCCTGTGCTGCTGGAAAACACTCTGGAAATGTTTGAAATTAATAGAAGTCTCTGCACTAGGGCTTTCTGAATTACCTGGCAATTTGATTTATTTACTAAGTGTAGCAGAAATGAGTCGATAGCGTTCTGTTTTCTGTAGGTGACATATACATAAGTAACACAGTGGAAGTCTATGCACCCACAAGACAAGTGTGCCAGACATGTAAGATTCATCATACATGCCTTCTCTCACTTTCAAAGGTATTTCCTTTTCTTTTTTGTCATTTTTCTTTTCCCTTCATCTGAAAGAAGAATTAGATATTAAAGACAAAATTTGCACATGACCAGAAGTGAACTTTAGCAAACATCCAATAGATGATGAGAGGAATATATATACAAATGTTTCCTAATCTGCTTACCAGTTCAAAATAGATTGGTAAAATTTGTCTGCTAACACTGCCTGTAATGAGTTTTTTTCCTCATGCCCTTATCAAGGTGTTGGGGAATATCCGTTTGCATTGTGTCTATGTGGAAAAGTGTCCTTTGAGACTGGAATATCCTCTGCCAAATGCTTTGGCTGGTCATGTTCACCACACAGTGGCTGGCAGCTCTTCTGTGCCTGGAAACACAGAGAAAAGAGGAGCCAGAAAGGGCAGCTCCCTTCAGCACCAAGTTATATCTGCTGCCTTTGCAGCAAAGGGAACATTTCCCACCCAAAGCAGTGCCAGTGCTGAATGCTTTTGGCAAACGCAGCCTGCCAGGTTCACTTGCTCTGGTGCGCCAGCAGCTACCCTCACATTTGGCAATGGGCTTTTCCCATTCAGAGCAACAGAGATCACATCAGAAGCTGTTACTCAGCTCTTAGTAGGGCCAAATACTTTCTTCTGAAACATTTTTCACCCTACAGGCAGTAAAATACACAGTCAGTTGGCCTGAATTTCTGTGCCTAGTTTACTAGGTCTAAGAGCCTCCTTCCAGTCTGAGTACTTCTAGCCATCATAGTTTCCTCTTTGAAGTCCTCACATCTTTCCAGTACATGTAAACCCTTCTAAAGCTTGAATTTAATAACGTAGCCTTGAATCTGGGATTTCTGTAGATCATATTTTAGCTGGTTATATATCTATATATCAAAACACAGTAATTCTCTTTGATGTGATGAAGATTTAATAGTGGCTGTTCCTAGCTCCAGGACATCTAACATTTGCCAAAAACAATCACCAAGAGAAAACCAATGCTATAAACCTACTCCACTGTTAACAATAATCTGCATCCTGGGTTCACCCTTGTTAAGCATTGACAGGTTTCTTAGGCATCATACAGTGGTATTTCATGGCTAACCTTGAACACTGTGAAGGCTCTTCCTCAGGTCTGAGCTATTCACTGTTGTTCAGAACCATCCAGGTGTAATGGAACAGAAAGGTGGGGTCATGGGAAACTTCTTCCCTCTACTTGTGAATACCTCCCTGCTTTGCTTGCCAACACAAAAAGACACATCTGAGGCCCAATGTAGTCCATATTGAGGCCCACAACGAGGACTTCTTCCTACCCTTCATTCTGAGCCACCCCTATGCTCTTTTGTGACACTGACACTCAGCAGAAGAACTGCAGACAGAGAATCATAGAGTCATTAAGGTTGGAAAAACGTCTAAGATCATCTAGACCATCCATCCATCCACCACCAATATTGCCCACTGGCCCAAGTACTACATCTATACTTTGCTTAAAGATCTCTAGGGATGGTGGCTCCTTAACCTCCCTAGGCAGCCTGTTCCAGTTCTTCCTAATATCCAACCTGAATCTCCCCTGGCACAACATGAGACCATTCCCTCTCATCCTATCACTGTTATCTGGAAACGAAGACAACCCTCACCTTGCCACAACACTCTTTCAGGTGGCTATAGAGAGCAATAACGTCTTCCCTGTGCCTCCTCTTTCGACTGAACAATCCCAGTTCTCTCAGCTGCTCTTCATAAGATTTGTGTTCCAAGCCTTTCACCCCAAAGACGGCTGCTCTTTGCCTGTGTTTTTGCCAGGGGAATCTCTTTCCAAAAGATGCTGAAGCTGGAAATTAGCAGGGGACCCTCAGTTGTGCACTGTTGGCTTTGCAGTATGTGGCAGCAAAACAAACCATGGAGGGATGCGATATGCACCTGTTCACACACATAGGAAGAGAGCTGGCTGAGAATACAATGGGATGAGTCTGTTTCTCAAAGAAAAGACCTGGACCGACCCAGAGTGCAGTGAGAACTCAGCAGTGGCTTATCTACAGAACAGTGATGATAAATCCAACTAGATACGTCTCTTGATCAGATACGGAGTAACCTGTCTATTTTCTGTTACCTCTATACTTGTTTGAGCTTCTTCCCTTCAATCCACCTTCCCCCTTTCAATTCTCATAGCAGCTGCTGTACTAAAAATACAATTATATCCCTGAAATCTGATGGATTTCTATTCTGACACTTTGTCTTTGGCTTTTAGATTTAAGATTGGCTCTCAAGTGACCTCTGCCCCACAGGTCAGTAGTTAAGTCGCCTATTCTCTCCACCTCTTTTCATCACCCAGCCTTCAAAGGACAAAAGTCAGATCTGCCTTGCTCACACTACTTTAGCTATGGTCACTGCATATCATTCTCTAGGAGCAGATAAATTCATGGGAGACAGATATAGGAAGATAAATTACTAAATGTTTGCTTAATTGTGCAAGGTGTCTCTGGAACACCTTGGTGCTGCAGTTTCTACTTCGATCTCGGAACAAGATGCTGAGATGTATCTTAGTGTCCTAACTAACACCTTTTTGCCATTTACTTTGGCTGACTCAGGAATCCTGTGGGTCTCCCTTAAGTCCACTGTAGCCTCATCCTCCCTGATTTAGGCTCACTATAACTGACAAGGCTGCTGAATGCAAGTCTTACCACAAAATTTTCCCAATCTGGACAACACATCTGGGTAAGGGAAAAAAAAAAAAAAGGGCACCATCCAGATCTGTGTATACATTGCACAACTTGCAGTGCTAGATGAGGTGTGTTTCATGTCAGCTAGGATTTGAATCCACTGAATCCCACAACAAAACCCTGACTTTATGCCTGGCCTCCCTCTGACGTTAGGCTGGCCCTCATTAGAATTTACACACTAGAGACTTCTTGCAAGACATGGTCTCAGCATTCTTCTTTCTTTACTCAACCCCAGTCTCTAAGGAGCACTTCAGTTACGATCCATAGGCACGAAGCAGATATTGAGAATGTGGAAGACCACATGATGAACACAAGTCTGGACAACAGGCTTGTTCTTAGGGGTAATGTGGTTAACTTACACTTCAGCTTTCCTGGCAACAGTTTCCCCTAGGATCTGCAATAGCAGAAGAGTGCTTCTCTATTGGCAGCCCTCTGAAAAAAAGTGATCCTCATTCAGTCTGAAATGTGAAGATATATTCTTCTGTCGATCTTGATAGAAATTCTGAGTAAAGGAATGACTCATCAGGATTTTTGCTTCACAAAGGTATGTGAGGATGCCTCACTCCACTCAAGCTAGCGTGTACCATGAGTTGGAGAAAAACATAACTTTTTTTTAACCTTGCATCATGCCATTTGCTATCTGGAGATACCAAAGATTCTTCTATAAGATGACCACCTTACTTAGTTTTCCATGCAGTATTAAGAGCCATGTTATTCCCCTTACACCTTTCCCGCCCTCCTGCTCAAAAAAAAAAAAAAAAAAAAAAAAAAGGAAAAAAAATGCCACTCAACCCAGTTTAAGTATAGGAGACACAGTAGGACTCTTACTATTAGGGACACTTATGTCATTTATACTAAGGTTTTGCCACTGCCACAAAATGTGAGAGACATTTTCAGCCAGCTACAACTGATGCGGTAGATCTCCGTGCCACAGGAGCCATTATCTTGCCAGACAATTTTGAGCGTACCAACCAGTGTGGCATTACCTGCAGCAAGCAGAAGATCCTCTCTGAGTTGACACAGCCTTGCATGGTATAAACGTATATCTTCAAGTCCACATTTGCTGATTTCATTATTTTTATATAGAATCTCCTGAGACATCTTTCTCAGGCACATTTTGTACAAAAATGCCTCTCTTGTACATCATAAAGTACCACTGAATGTTTTGAGCTGGAAAATCACCAGAAAATATTAGTGACAAAAAACAAAAAAATTCCTGACATTGTTCATCATCTGATAGCACTTCCAAGTTGTTTCTAAGATCAAGAATCTTGCACAAGAGCTGAATAGAAGAATGAATATTTACTGGAAATTACACTGCAGTGAAACTGATATCCTCTGCCAAGCGGTATGCAAATGTAAAATGAAATTTTAGAGAAATTTTTACAGACAAAGAGAGGTTCATTTTTTAAATAATTTATTTGGAATATATTAGATGTTAAATAACATAATGTAGAGCAAAATGTGATCAGGCACATCATATTTGTTCCTGATCATACAGATAAATCCCCGAAACACCAAGGAAAAAAAAAAAAAAAAAACCTGACAAAAATCTCTTTGGCCAATAGATCTAGTCAAATACACATGGGATGTGAAAGTAGGGAGCTCCTAAATGGAAAAGGAGAAGAAAGAAAATGTTGATGAGAACTGAAACAATACTGAGAAAGGAACTTTAAGGGATAGGGAATATTACAAGCATGTTACATTACAGAACTGACAGGTTTCCTTTTGCCTTCCCCAGGCAATAATTCTGCTGATGAGATGTTTTGACTTGTCTTGGTGACACATGTTTCTTAGGATAGCAAGTGGCTGATAGAACAAAGAACACCATCACACCTCACCGATAAATGCTCTGATTTATTTGGACTAATTCATCGAAAAGCTAGGAGGAGGTCTTGGCTCATTACCTTTGATGCAGAGGTGGGGAGGAGGCAGTGCTAGTTGCACAGACCATGCAAAAGACTCCTACGTGTTTCCACTCAGCTGCTCTCTTGTACCATCGTTAGCCCTCAGAGCTCAGTAATGCAGGAATAAGCAAGTGGAGATTCACAATGTTCAGAAACAAAGCGGTCAGTAACCATGTAAACGTTTTTTTTCTTTTGGTCAAAGGTTTCTACTGACATTCCTGCACCCTACAGCATCAACCCTGGACTGAGTGAGCAGTGTTGTTTTGTCAGTGCACTACGCAGCACAATATGCACTTCACAAGAATGAGTCCTGGGTTTTGTTTTTGTTTTTTCTGTTTTGTTTCGTTTTTGGTGCAGCCCTGAAAGATGCCAAGGAGGAAGGAGGAAAGTATGCCTGCTGTTTGGTGAAGCTCTAAATGCAGCTGAGCTGTGGGTGGCAAATACCCTCAGGCAGAAGGGCTGTAGGTGTTACTTAAACAATCCCCGTCTCCACTTCCTGAAGACAACTCCCCGTGTCACAAATAAGAAGAAACAGCCCAGGGAGATGTTTTGGCATATGGAAGCTCCATTTCTTTACCTGCCATGAACAGCTTTTTTCTAAACACTAACATGTACCTTGTTTCATTTGGAAATAAAAAGGACTTTTGTCAAAGGGAACATGTGTTGGCCTGTAACCAGGTCTACTTGAGCCCAATGTAATTTTTTCTCTTGCTCTCAGCAGCTTTGTACCTTTCACGAGCAGGACAAATCTTTTCTGACACAGGTTATAATTCAGGAAATTGATTTGCGTGCAACAACCCGCAGTGATCACCTCACAAAACTCTGCTCGTCCTGCTTATTGCCTGAATACAGCATGGTGGTTGCCAAGACCCCTGGCATGCAGCCTGTGCCAAACAGGCACTGGAGCACATTGCTCATTACATCCCACCTGTGCATGAGAAGGGCACTGATCACTTGTGTTCCATAAGGGGTTTCCAAGAGTGTCATTTAGGCCTTTTTCCTGAGACGTCTTGCTCAGAACAAGGGCTTCCCCTATTCTTACAGCTGTTGAAGAACAAAGGCATTTAGCCAGCAACCTGCTTGATGGGTTTTGATAGCAGCTGGAGTGTAGTCAGCCAGCTTCCTTCATGTACACATTGTCACTGCTAGGTATAGGCTTCACAGATTTCACTGAAATTAATCTGTGACTCTTCCTTTATTTTAAAACAACACTTTTGTTTTAAGTTAATTTTTAATTTTGTTAAATATCATTTTGCTGTAACATCAGGAATTCCTCCAGTCTGATAAAGATGTAGCCAGATTCAAGGGTCAGGATTTGTATTTTCAAAGATGTTCAAGTTGGAAATAAAATTTGCAGTGGGTGCGGGTGGCTACTAGAACCAGTAGTGGAGGACTGGAGAAAATACTACATTCCTCAAAACCTTTCACTACCATGGTCAGGTGTCTTTCTTGGGCACATTTTATGACATATTCATCATTTCTTAAGCTCAGAGTCCTTCAAAATGCCATGGGAAAATAATCTCTTCCCCTGCCAGAACCACTGAATGGATTTCTAAGGCCCCAACTGATAGAGGAGGTCAGGGCAGAGGCTCTTCTGGCTTAGAATTGTCTGTTACAGCAGTGAGCCCTTCCTAATTCCCAGAGCATGACCACTTCCCCTCTGCTCTTTCAGTTGCTAACTGACCAAGGAATTCCTTTGCCATTAAATAGAAACTTAAATAAAGCAGTAATAAATACAAATAAATAATCACTGTATATAGAGAAGCAACCCACAAAAATAATGACTATCAGACTAACACCAAGACTGCATCTCTTGTTCTCTGCTAAGGAGATGAAGTCTCTGACCAGCATTCTGCAACGTTGCTGCTCATGCTAGGAGAGGAGGCACCACAGCTTTCAATGAGACTCAGCTCCTCCATACTCTGCAAGCATGGGGCTTGCTGGAAGAATCCCAGGATGCTGCCTCGTGCTGCCACTGCTGTCTGCTGTAGGCCTGGCTCTCCCAGCACCTTGACAAGGAAGTTGATGTATCTCATGGCTAGCCGTAGTGTCTCATTCTTGCTCAGTTTTTTGTCTGGTGGATGGGTGGGAATAAGTTTCCTCAGCTTGGCAAAGGCGCTGTTGACATTTTGCTGCCTCCATCGCTCCCTGGTGTTGGTGAAGATCTTCCTGGTCATTTTCAAGGTGCTGTAAAGTAAAGGAGATGGAAATTGAGTGCTAGATATCCCTGACTTTCCTGAGGCTGCGGCTTTAGGCATGCTGTTACCTCTGTGGCAGCTGTGAACACTTGGTGATGATGCCAGGAATTCCTAATTGTTGCCCTCTGTGGCTGAAATCCTGCACACACAAATTCACCCTAGTCCTAGAAATTATATCTCAATTTAAATCCACGATCATAGGCATAGCAGCTGCAGACACCAGAGTCCAGTAAGAATTTCACAAAAGAGTAAATGAGTTTAATTTCCTTGTACAGCCCCTTGATGCTGTCTTTATCCCAGCTTCTCCAGCCTCCTAAGGTTTTCTCACAGGAGAACTCCCTTTAGCCTCCACGTTAGCCCTCTCAGCAGGATGTGTGGGGCACCTGAGCATTTCTTGTAGGGTAAGAAGGGAGGGGTGGAGAGGACCATGGCAGAACACCCATGCTTATCAAGGCCCATTTCACACCTTCTTGGGGGCTGTTCCCACCTGTCTCAAGTTTCAGAGTATAGCAAGAGATGAGCCATACATAGGTGGGCCTCCAGCAGGGGCCTTCAGAAGGCAGGCAGCTGAGGATAATAAACACATTATTACTTTAGGATTACTTTAGGTTATTTTAGGAGATTTCTCCAGGGAAGCAGTGGTCTGGATCCCTGCTCACGTTGATGGCTCACCGCAGGTGACAGGGACTCCTCAGTTCAGTACATTCAGGCTTCTATTTTATCCTTTGAGATCTGCTAAGACTAAGCTACAAATGCCACAAGTGCTCCTGGGCAGGTTCACAGGCTGCAAAAGGACAATGTGATGCCTACAAAATGTGCAGGCATTCCAGAAGTCCATGTAGGTGTTAGTTGGCCATGCTGCTTCACAGTGCTGAGCAACAAAGGGGACCCACTGCCCAGAACAGACCTGGAAACAGGACACTACTGTGCTAGGTGCAAGGGGTGGTTTTAAATGCCATTTATCAGAAAGGTTGTCAGAGACTTCTGGAATTCACCTAATCCTGCTCATTAACGTTGCCAGGCCATGGGAGATGCAGACTGGCTGTCAGGACACCCTGCTGTTCTTGTTCATTTCCCTTTCTCAGGAAAGCCCTCAAGTCCTGCTCAGAAATATCTGATGGCTGTAGTTCCCTCTCAAGAGCCTTTCCTTCTGTCAAACAGCCCTGTGGGAGATGTTCACTCTTCCATTTCTGAAGCGGTCTTTTTATGCCAATGGCATACAGACAGCTGGAGCAGAGAAAACTATTGACAGCCAAGGGACTAAAGGACAAATGCTTCCACCTCCTCTCTCATGCATGTGAAACCCTCAGCTCTTTATATTCATTGGCAAACTCACTCCCAGGGCAGTCCCAGAGGGCTGCAAAGCAGGGGAGACAGGTCTCCTCACACTCAAAAGGGAAAACACTGGAGTGAGATCCTTGCTATGAAGCCGTGGCCATGTGAAGAACCTCGTGCTGTGCAAGATGCTCACGTTCATCGAAGCATGTGGCAAAATTCTGGGTGAGTAAAGTAACCCCACTGTGACACAGAGGTCAGTGGGTCTTCCTTGGCAGGGAGACAAGACATGCACAGCAGATGGGAAGTCCCCTCTCAGCACCTTCACTTCACAGTCTAACACTCGTTGCAAATCACCAGGCAAATGCAGCTGTAGGGCCATAAATCATGTTGGAGCCGCATTCAGACACCTCCATCAGAGACGCGCTCATGTGGACTATATATGGCTGTGCTCCCAGGCTCGTCTCATCTGTAGCCTCTGCACTGCTACCACATTGCTATTTTGGTAGAAGCTTGAAACTACCGTCAGCCCAGTTGTCTACACCGCCTTAAGGGGAGAAGAAAGTCGTCTGATCAGAATGTGCTTGTTTCAAGAGCAGCTCCTGTTAAAAACTAGCTCTAGAATTTTAGGTGGCTGAGAGTTCTTCCTATTTTTGTAAACTTGCATTGAGACCCATTTCTTGATCCAAATGGAGATTGTCTTTTTGAAAAACATATTTTATTTTTGAAAAATTAAATTGCCTTCCTACTCTGAGCATTGCATTGTGGACAATCCTTCTTTGTCCTTTGCACCCACCCACCTGGAAGCATGCACCTTTTAGGCAAGAATGCTGCCGAGTCAGGAAAATAGATTTCAAGCATTGTCCTCCAGTGCTTCTGTCAGCTGCAGCATGTTCATTCCCCAAGGCAAAATTTTTGCCATTACAATTTTTATCTTCCAAGCAGCTGCTTGGATTTACATGAAATTCAGAGCACCACCCGCTTCTCTCCACTCTTTTCTATTTTGGTTTGGTTCAGTTTGTTTGTTTGCTTGCTTTAGAATAAATGTATCAGTGTACAAAGCAGTTGTTTTTGTTTTTTTTTTATATAAACTAGGGGAGGTTACTTGGGTCTTCTTATTTCCTCTGGTGGTCTGGGTGGACTGTATTCAATCTCTGTGCTATCATTCTGGTTCCCTGCTCTGCTTCTCTGCATCTCCGCCCTGAATGCCGATGGAAGCTCGGCTCCTTCCGCCTGCTGCATAGCACCCGGCACAGCACTTCGGGAGAACAGGTCAGCGCTGCGAGCTGGAGCATGTCACCTCGTCATTTAAGCAGCGTTACTTGCGGAGAAATAACCCCCGGCCTGCTCTTTTGCACCACGCTGCCTTTGTCTCTCTCCTCTTTCTCTTGGAAAGGACAATGCTATATCTGTGGTCACAAGCCTCGTCAGCAAATAGATGCCTTTGTGAGACCAGTGCCTGCTTTACACTTCAAAAGTGTGTGCTTGTATTTCTGACATTTGTTCAAGATCAGCAAACAGTAGCTTCCCCCGCCCCGCTGCCTCCTCCTGCCCTGGTGCCCCCACAGGGACGTCCCCGCAGGTGTAAATCACCTCCACAGCCTCTCCACCTTAAATCTCAGTCCTTCTCCTTCTCAGTGTCTTGGTGTTTCACATAATTTCATTGTATCTCTGCGAGGTTCTGCTGGAAAGGTGAGAGAAGAATGTGCCTGGTCCACCACTGCCCAATGTTAACATTTCAACACAGCTTAATTCCTCACACCATTACCTACACACCCTTCCAATTTTCTCTAACTATGGCACCTTCCAGTCAAGGAGCAGCGAGTTCACTGACAAAGCATGATTTCCATTCCTTTTGTCTCATTCCTTCCCCCCCTCCTCCCTCCTTCTCTCCAGCCCTCCCCACCAGGCTTGACTTTCAATGTGAAATTGTGTGCATCTTCAGATCTTTGCTAATGCTGCACGTCTGAGCAGTATATTCTTTAGCTTTCCTGGTGCAGTGCGTAAAATATGTATTGGCTGGTGGCTGCGTGCAATTTGTATCGCACCAGCCCATTTTAAATCTCCGCAGAAATCACCACTTTGTTTCCACATATTGCAGACAAATTACTTTAACCTGCACACCTGGATTATTCAGTGCTTTCTGGTCACCTCTGCCAGCCACAGGCTAACAGCCCACATTTATGTGATGAAGGAGGAAAATAGGAAGGCAATCCTGCCTAGATCTAGGAGGATTAATTCTGTTCACAAGAATGTAAATCTGGAGGGTTACACCATTTTTACTGGAGGAGTAACGCTGCAGTTCAAAACGCTGCCACTGAGGACAGGATTTAACTGGGATCAGGGAGGTAAATCCAGAAGCAGTGGTTAAGTGCGTCTTCATGAGCTGAGATCCACATCTGCAGCATGTAAAGAGAATTGTGCAGAGCCATAAGCACAGCCCAGCAGCGAAACCGCCCTGACAGCCAGCGAGAGAAAAACAAAACACTGCCACCCACCGAACAGATAACTGAAGCTCTTCCCACCTCCTGCTTACCCTTTTGAAAAGCACAAAAATGGGGGGGGGGGGGGGAATTCTGGCTGTGGCTAATGCAGCCAAAAGTGTCACCAGACAAAAGACTAAACAATAGCAGAGATGAAGATCTCTCCCTCAGTGGCAGCAGTTCTCTCCATGCAAGAGTTGCTCAGGCAATGATGCCAGCAGCAGCTGCTCCAGCCTGGGGACAGAGCACCATTTCTGCAAGGACTTCTCTGGCAAACGGCCCCGAGCCAGCATTTAATGTCCAAGGGCTGGCAGGGGACTCCCCAGCAGCCCAGCACTCTATCATAATTAGCAGGTTGCTATTAAATAAAGATCTTGGAGGAGAAAGTTCCTCCCTCAGTTTATACCTTTGACCTCGCTGAAGTTAAATCCATGTTGAAACTAGCCACTGGAGACCTACTCCTGCAAATCTTAATCAGACAGCAGATGCCTGCTGCCAGCAAGAATTGGAGTGCTGCTAGTAAACCTGTAATGCCATGCTGTTACTCCATAGGGGAAGAAACCCCGTGCCTGCTAAAATTGGTTATTTAACACATCGATTTTGTAAAGTCCCTTCAGCTCTGAGGTAAATGGCTATAGAGCAGCAGGTGGTGCCTGGATCTGGCACCAGGCAGGTGCTGGCAGCCTGATCTGCCACGGGGAGCAGAGATCGCCGATATAGCTGCCCACAGCCATGCTTTGTTCACTTTGCATCAATGCAACGTGGAGAAGAGGAGAAAGAGGAAGCTCATTGTTTTCCTCTTCAGCTTCATGCCAGCCGTGGAGCACAGGACTCAGTGCTGTGCAAAGACTGAGCACGGATGTCACAGGACATTACACTACCTATCAATAACACATGTGACTTTTTTTTTTCTCCTCTCTGTAGGAGAAATAATCTTGAACTCTCTGCAGCTGAACCACACTCTGTTTGCTCAGGTCTGATGGATTTCCCTCGGGCCAAGAGGGGAAGGGAGGGGGAGGGAGGATAATATGCCCCGGCTCAATGGGCTGCTGGAGGAGCAGCACACCTCTAGGAGCTTGTTCCTCTTAGCTATCCTGAGTACTCCCATATCCTCCTCACGTGCTGCCTCCCCATATTCCATCAGAACACTGGTGGACAAGTCATGAGGAGAGCACATCACAGCACGGTGAGACAAAGCCGTGCTGGCCATAAGCAGCTGTGCTGCTGTCCTCATTCCTGATAATTCTTTGCCCCTCCGTCTCTTTCCTACCCATCACCAGTCTGTTTCAGCTAGTGATGGGTTGTTAGAGTAGTATGGTTTGGTTGCGATTGGACTTCATGATCTTTAAGGTCTTTTCCAACCTGAGAAATTCTGTGATTCTATGACTATGATTCTATGTTTATGGAGAGGAGGGCATCTATGTGTTTGTATGGGGAAAGGCCCAGCTCACAGTGACCCAACTACATGGTGGTATTGGTAGTGCAGTGAAGTTGAGCGTTTGCTCCCAGCTCTCACAGAGTGATACCAGACATCTCTAAGGGAACTTCATTTTGTTTTAAGCCAGGTATAGGAAGAGGAGCTACTTCAGCATTAAACAAGGGCTCCTTTCATTGCCTCATGCCCCTGTCAGGAGTGTTTTCTGGCAATCGTGCACTACAAAGTGCAGCAGAGCAGCAAAAGCACCATAATGGACAGTCAGCATTGACAGGGTGATTTACCTTTTGTAAACATGGGACAAAAAGCGCACATTGAAATCTCTGCTTCTTGAGGCTCTCCTGGCTAAGAGCAACTCTTATAGAGCACTCTCAGTTACATTGTCCTCTTGTCAGACCTTTTGAAAAGGCACATCACTGGAGTCATCTTCAACAGAGCACTGTAATGGTTACAAGCTTAAGGCAGCCTCTGCATTGAAGGGTACTTGCCCAAATTACATGTGATTTCAGTTTCAAAAGGCAGGTTTCTCCACACCCAGCCTTGCCACTGCTGGCCCTGGTTGCCTATCTAGAAGGTGCAGATCTCTAGTAGAGGAGTAAGCTCACCGCTCTCCATCAGTCACCAGTGAAATTTCAGTGAAATCAGCCTTCCTGCTGGCCTTTGAGCTTGGGCACCTCCCTGTTGTGTTGCCTAAGATTGCCTTGGGAAAGGTAGACTGGGAAAGCAGTGGGCTGTCACCCAACAGACATTTAGCAGGGAGCAAAATATGAGGTTGAAACCATGCCATAAATGTTGTGCACGCAGGATTATTTTTCCTGTTGATTCCCTCTTGTCAAGCTTTTTATGTTCCTTTGCAGTAAAACTGAACTACAACTCAGCCCTATGCAAAGCAAAAATGCCACTCGTGCTGCAGCAGTTCTTGTTAAATCAAGAAGCTCTGTTGACTTGGACACAACAGCTTGCTATGCACCACAGAATAGACAGGGACATTTGGCCAGAAACTCTAGCTACCATTTTTTATTATTATTACTGTTTTTTGAGGCCAAACTTGCACAAATGTTACTGTCTATTCAAGAAGATCTGGGAGATATTTTGTAATAAATCTCTGTCTTCCTCATCCCATCTCCAGTATGGCCCTATTGAGTCAAAGCCTCAATTACAGCTCCACTGGATTTCATTTAAAAACCGTCTCTGTTGAGTTAATTTCCCAAATATTACATATGGACACTATTTCAGTGCCACCATACTAACACAGAAGGAAAAAAACTGATAGATCTTCTTCCAGGAGCTCTTCAGGGACTCCATTCTTTGCCAGACTTGTGTGCAGAGCCCTGCTGTACATAGATATCATCTACTAGCTCCTTACATAGGGCAATCCTCACTGGAGGTGAAGGACTCCATGAAGATGGAGGATGATAAGATACCACCTGTCTCTCAGCTCAGCAAAGACAAGTCTGCAGCAGCTGGCTCTGTCAGGGGGAGCTGTGAGGAGCAGAGGGAGAAGGACAATGCCATAAGGGACGTTTGCCTCAGGAGAATGTGGATGTGATGGTATTTTAGGATTTAAACAAGGTGATGTTTGACTTTTGCATTCTATCCAGGTATGCTCTGAGGCTGATAGCAAATCTGTCTCTGGCTTCAGGAGGAGCAAAAGTTTGAAAAGTTATTATTTGTGTGCAATGCATCACCTTCCTACCAAAAATGACATAAAACAGGCTACCGTGGCATCATACCAGGAGCTAATTGGGTCAGCAGAAGTGTGGAGAAACATACCCACCACAACAAAGTTTCACTTCCAGAGGCACAACACAAATCAGTGCAAAACAAGGACTGTGTTTTCCCACAAGTGTCACACTGCTAACCTGCATGGGACAGTGCCTTATAGAAAGGTCAGCATTCAGGTCTGCATTGCCACAGCCCTTTCCTGTGGGCACCTGTGTTTCATCCCCAGATCATGCTCCAAGCTTGCTGGCACTGGGAGCTGCTCATTTCCTGAACTGTCTGCTCATGCTATGACCACTGTAATAATCAGAATCATAGAATCACTCAAGTTGGAAAAGACCTTAAAGATCATCAAGTCCAGCCATGACCTAACTACACGACCCTACCTCTAACAACCCTCCGCTAAATCATGTCCCTGAGCACCACATCCTAATGGTTTTTAAACACATCCAGGGATGGTGACTCAACCACCTCCCTGGGGAGCCTATTCCAGTGCTTAACAACCCTTTCTGTAAAGAAGTGTTTCCTGATGTCCAGCCTAACCTTATATATTCAAACAGGCAGTAGGAGCAAGCAGTGTTTATTTTGGCCTTATTTTGCTTTTTCTTTTGTGGTGTTTTGTGTGTGTGTGTGTGTGTGTGTGTGTCTGAAATGATAGGCACAGAGTGGAGAAGGGTTCTAAAAACAGTGTATCATCCTTTACTGTTTCATGGAAAGCAAGAAAATTAGGGGTGACTACCTTAGAAAAAATACTTTTATTATTTATTGACAATCTCAGGCAAATACAGCTCTATTAGCCCTGGAAATACCAACCTGTTCTGCATTGGGCAGTTTCAATTTTTATCAATCTATCTATCTATCTATCTATCTATCTATCTATCTATCTATCTGTCTATCTATCTATGAAGTCTGAGAGTTATTTATATTTTACTGCTGAACTTAAGTGAATAATGTCCTTAAAATTTTCCTGCTAAGTAAACTACTAAAGTGGGACAAATTTGGAATGTAAAGTATAGTGCAGACACATCAGCTGTAAGGCATATAATTAATAAAGTAGTGGGATGTTGTTAAGTAACTGAGCTTTGAAGTTTGAAGCTCTTTCTTTACATTCTTACTTATTTACACATTCATAGGATTTCCACACAGTCTATCTAGTTCATAATCATACAACAAATTCTGGCAAGTATATGCTTCTCTATTTTTCCACAAATAATTTGTTTCAAATATCAAACACTGTAGAATTCATTTATTTCTCAGGGAGCTTATGGTGCTCTATATATTCATTTCACCCAAATGCAACAACTGATTACAGCACTTTCTGGTGGTATAAATGAGTTTGCCTAATATGAAATATCAAGGTCATAATATAAGAACATTTCTTCCCAAAACAGTAAAAACAAAAACTAATTCCTTGTGGTGTGAAGCCGATTCACTGAGTCTTCTCAGTAGATGCTAAGAACTGGAAATTCCCAGCACAAAATTAGGGGAACACAGTAACTTTGCTTGATTAAACGCAATCTTTCTGTAACTATTCTGTCAGATAAGGTGCCTTACTATTAGCTTTTTGATGACAAGATTCTGAAGCGCCATGACAATAAAGAGGAATCTGGGGAATGGTAAAAGGTAATTGCAGAAATTCCTTCCCTAGAAGATATTCCCTGCTGTGTGTTTCAGAAAGGAAACATCGGCATTCCTAAGAAAGTTGCAAGGCAAGCCCAGGAGATGGGATGCAGTTCTGCACAGAGACAAGTAAATTGTCACTTACATTTCTGGTCACAGGTGCTTGAGACTCGGCAAACCAGGACAGCAGATGAAGGGACGGCAAAATCAGATGCGCCCTTTTCCCGTTCCCTAGCAGCTCTTGTCGTGCCTGGCCACAGAGCTCGCTCTCACTGGATGGAGTCAGCCTGGTGCTGGTCCTGGCTGCCTCATTTATAGAATAGCAAGTCCTTTGTCTGGCGCGTGTCACCACTGGTCCTAGCAATCCAGGAGCTTGCTTTGCATCTCCCGGGAGATTTTCTCTGTCCTGCCTTTTCTCTCCTAGGCACCACTCTCTGCCTATTTCTGTAGGGACAGGGGGGACAGTACCCACTAGCCCAGACACAGCTCTGGCTGGGTCAGACGTACTTTGTGGGGAAAAGATGGAAAGTGCTTGTAGCAAGAATTATTTTTTTTCTCCTTAAAAATATTTGTTTATTTATTTAATCAGCTCTGAGCCTGTAAATGTTTCTGAACACCCTCTCAGCTCGGTGACAGCAGCCAACAAGCTCACGTATGACTGCAAGAAACAGAACACAGACTGGTACTGCAGGAAGGAGGCACTGAGGAGTGAGCCTTGTGTGCAGGGTTGCTCCTCAGCACGGGACCGGCAGAGGAGATGCTGTGGGGTCCCGATGTAGCACAGACCCCCTCTTTGTCAGGCTGACTCTCCAGAGAGAAGGTCAGAGGGTGTGGGGATGTCTGAGATGACCTTTGAACACCACGGTCATGCTGGTAACGCAGACTGATTCGTCCTGTGTCCCGGGACAACGGTTCTCTCTGTGGGAAAATAGTCACAGGATTTCCCCAGACCCAAGCCAACAGGGGCACAGCCTTGGTACAAACGCACGGTGAGCTGTCAAAAGCGCTGCACATCTCTGCTAAGAGGGCTGCCCCAGCAGTCGAAGCGTCCCAGCGGCGGAAGGACGCGGTTGCTCTCAGTCCCGGTAGGGCAACTCCTCCCCCGCGGAGCTCAACCAGAGCTTCAGCCCTTTCACGCGGTGAATTAACAGCGGCACTACAGCCTGAAAGCTGTGTCAACTGCTTCATTTAGCACAAGTGTTATGTTAACTAAAGGTCCTATTCCAGAGGGGCCTTTGGCTTCGCACAGCCTAATTTGCATGTAATTTACATTGGAAAGTTGCAGAGCGCTCTTTCTCTGTGCTGCGTCCCCAGCCCGTCGCTTACCCGCAGCCTGCCAGGCATCCCCTGATCAGCACGCCGCCTGCAGCAGCGGGGCTGGCCAGCTCAGAAAAGGGCGAGACTAAAATTGCTCATCTCTGAATGGTTGGACAACCCTACTGCTCAGGGTTTTCAAACCCTGGCCAAACACAGAAAATACCCTGCCAGAAAAGTGTCTGTTCTTGCAGTGAGAAGGGCAGCATGGGCTGTTTTTTGTTCATGTTTATGAGTAAGTGCAGAGAGCTGGATCTTGCTCTGGCTGCTGTCAGACATGGGTTTCACTCATGCCCTCTGCAAAGCCAGGTTCATCCTTCCAAGGATGGCAACCCATCCTTCTCTTCCTGCAAGTTCCAAGTTCTAAGTAAGCCCCAGCTGCCTCTGCGTGGCACCCCTGCAGCTAAGACCAGGACACTGGGACAGCTGGCAGGCAGGGAGAGGGGAACCAGGATAGTGAAAGCATTAAAGGCTATATTCTGTCTTGGGTTCTCTCTCACAAAGATTTCTGCAGGGATCCATCCTGAAATCTTCCTTGGAATCTGAGGCAGTTCTTCACTGAAAGAAATCTAAGCTTTTAGAAGCCACTCATAATCAGCTCATGAAAAGTCGAAGAGAAACAGAATACTATTGGTAACTTGCATTCTGCTTGTATGCTTGCCATGCTGCGGCCAGTTTCTCTCCTCAGACATACGTGAGAGCAGTCCCGGTGCTGATGCACAGAGAAGGCTGAGGAGCACTCGTGCAGCTGTGGGAGTAGGGGACATCGGGCTGCTCTATGTGCCCCATCCCTCAAGGCCAGGTTGATGGAGCCCTGGGCAGCCTTAGCTGGTGGGGGCAGCCCACCTGTCCCATGGCACGGCTATGGGACTGAGGGGTTTAAGATCCCTTCCAACCCAAACCATTCTGCGATTCTTTCCACTTTAAGGAAGTCAAGAGCATGTAGGTGGGTGACTGCAAAGAATGAACCTCCTCACGACTATGTTTCTTGTGCCCAATTTTGGAAATTTGTCATGCTAACCTTTAAATTTTAGCCCCTGAAAACATCCCAAAAGAGTAATTCCAGTTACTCTTCTCTCTAAAAGATAGAAAATCTGCTCCTGGCACATGTGCCTGCACAGTATACGCAAGCTGGAGCAAAGGGCTCTGCCCTGCTGTGTCACAGCTTCTGAGGCCAACAGAAGCAGCTCCTGTGCACAGCTATGGTCACATAGAAAAAAAGAAAGTGTTTGCTACATGCTGGGCTAGACCTCAAACACTGTGTTTCCTCGACAAAGCTCTTGCAGATGAGCAGGAAATCCCCGCCGTAGTAGGGCAACAATTTCAGGAGGTGGGCCTGGGTTCAAATTGTTTTGAGGGTGACCTCTTTCAGTTTGATGAAAGCAGGACACAGTGACAGATAAGAGAAAGGGCAGCAAGGAGCTGTAAACACACAGTAACGTTACTGCTGTGAGTTCAGAGCTGCATTTTACAGATGGGAACAATAAGAAGCAATTACACACATCTGGGTGTCTGCCCTTCGAAATTAAAATTTAGATCAATAGATTTTGAGTACAGCAAGCTGGAGGAGTCTGCGTGGGGCTCAGAACAGCAGCTGCATGCAGACTGATGAAATATTAAACTTACATAATCTGCAGCTTTCTGTAACCTTTTGAATCTCTTATTAGTGCTAACAAAACACTCCCATCAGGGGGCAATTTAAATTCTGGCCACACTTTTCAGCTTGATTCTAGAAGCTAAAAATCTTTTCCTTTTTAATGCTGAAAATCACTGATAGCCACAAAGAAAATGTTTTAGCCACAGAAGAGAGGAGCTGCAGACCTCTCTAAATCACACACTAGCAGCAAGGGGGAAGAGGCAAGCAGCTCATTTTTCCCTTGACACAGAAGTACCCAGACATTAAAAGTTCTCTGGAATTCACCTGAAAGTGAGAAGAGCAAGACACTCATCTCAGCGAATCTCCACTGGCACACAACATGGAGCTTGACCAGGTGGTGTGCAGACATGTGAAGCCACCCCATAAGCATTTCTTGAAGGAGTGATTCAAAGGAATGAGGAGCTGAGTGTCAAAAGAGCTCCCAGCCATCTTTTAGGTCCAGAAGGGTCCCTGCCATAGAAGCGTTTGTGCCTACTACAGCAGCACTGTAATCAATGGCAAAAGCTAGGAACCAAGAGATTCAATTTCCAGTGATGTCCAGCAAAATCCTCAGTGCATCTGATGTGCTGGGAGTGCCCAGGCTTTTGCGCTGTCTAGCCAGTTCTCTTCCTTCATGTGCAAGTCTGTGAAACCATTTGGCTTGCTCTTTCATGGAGGAAGATTAGCTCTGAGTCTCCCCAGCATCTCTCCTGAGTGCAGGTTGCTGCACTAAGGGAGTGGGTGAGGTTGGAACACTCAAAGGAGAAGTCCCATCATTGGTGCTTGGCCCTGCTTCTCTGCAGGACCAGAAATGCATCTGTTTGTGAAGGGAGATGGCAACAACCCCAGCCTTTCAGAAGTACTTTATGATCTTGCAGTCCATTTCTCATAGAAAACTTGGACATGCTTACTATTCTCACCCATAAATACAGCTTTCTTCCTTTACTTCTAGAAATTCACCGTCCTATTTTTGGTCAGAGATAAATGCATGTCCTTACTGTTGCCTTGATAATTGTACTGTTTCAAATTTCAATTGCAGTGTTTCTACTGTTTTTTCATACATCTCTATAGCCGAGGTCAACTGATGCAACTTCACTGGCTGCTGTGAAGCAGCAATAGTGTACGGCATGCAGAAATCACTCCTCACTCTTTCCACTCTGCTGATCTCTAGTATAACTGCTCTACACCTCTTTCTGCTTTCCACAGTGAAGACAGATTTTTGTCAAGGTGAGAACTATAAGGACTGGGTAGCAAGCTCTCCTGACCATTCATGAGTACTGCAGAACTAGTGGAAATCCCCATTTGAGTGGAAAAGCTCATTTCCAGTGTGTTGCATCTGCCATGGAGAGCAGCTTCCATCTTTGTCACAAACAAAAGGGGCTGCTTTCAGCCAGGACTGTTATATAGCAAATGTAGGTCAGCTTAGCTTCCTGGGTGATTTCCAGTGGCCGCACAAAGAATAAATAAGCTCTTCTTTGCTAGTTGTAGCTGACCTCTATTGCCTTTCTCAGCTTTCCACTCCAATTTGTGAAAAAATAGCAGTCCTGCCGTGATAAAAAAAGTGACAGGCTCAGAGACCAGATGAGGACAGTGAGCTGGAGTTTGAAGGCTGGTGCTCATTATGACATTCGTAAGACACTGTTGTGATTGCTGGAGCTCTGGACAAGTGTTTCAGGGAGACGCCATCCCATGTGAATCCCAGGGCTGCAGGATGTCGTTACCTTGCATGCGCTCAGACAAAATGCAGGTTCAGGTGGTGCAGTGCTACATGTTCAGGCTTAATGGACAGATTGGCAATGGTCATTTTTTATTATCTGTCCCTTCATTTGGTTTGATCACCAAAAGCATCATCCCAGCTGTTAGTCCTGCAGCACAGGGGGATGAGCACATGGACAATGCCTGCCCTGGCCCGTGGTTTGGTGATGTCTCTGGTGCTTGCCCAAGCAGCAGCACCCGCCTGCTCAGAAACAAAGCCCTGCGCTGCTGCTCCACATCTCAGCACCCTCTGCCCACCCCTTTCAGCAGCGCTGCCTTTTTGTGGTTTAAATGTTCCTTTTTAGAGTGCCTTTTATTTCCAGCTTGGAGAGCAGGGATAGAGATGGGATAGGGATGCTGAAGTAGGAATTTACATAATCTGATTAACAGGGGATTATCCAATGGCTGCTGAACAGCCTTAGTGTGCTTGAGCTAAAAACCTTAGTATTCATTGCTCTCACCACCCTGCAGGACAACTGCACCTGCAGCGGCAGCTAATTCTCTCCTGGGGTCTTCAAGGAAGGAGAAAAGCCAGGGCATCTTTTTGTTATTGTCTGTGGGAGGACTGAGAAGCTGCAGCTTTCTGTGGTGCGGTCTCTAATTGATCTGTCTGCATTTGCCTTGAGGATGCTAAAATGCAACTGAGTCCATTGGCATTACCAGACGCAGACACTGTCTTTGAACATGGGCAGCTTCACCATGTCCCCCATGTGCCTGCATAGGGAAACCAATGAGGTCCATCAAGATCTGCACAGAAAGCAGTTGGGCAGAAGGTTCTGCATGCCAGAACTGCATGTCTAGTTGTGCTCACTCAGACTCAAACCAGACTCTATCCTGCTCTAACAGCACTAATCAGCCTATCAGGCTGTACTGCTCACACCTCTCCTCAAGGAAAAATGCCACACCATGACATGGGGACAAGCACACTCAGAGCTTGTGAAGACTCATGCCACATTGTCTTATTGCCCATGAGCTGCCACATGGCCACACGACTTGGGTGAGGTGTTGGTTGCAGAACCCAGCAACAGGCCAACCAAGTAGTAAGGCTGCAATATATAGCTCACCCACAAGCACAGCCCCAGACTCTGTATGGAACAGCAGTCTAGACTCTGAAAGGAGGCTAAAAAAGCCCTCAAGAGAGTGCAAGGTGGATGCTGTCACCCTTAGAAAATTCAGCATCACGTAGCAGTGTGGACTGGACTGAACTGAGCTCTCTCAGAAGGTGGGGGAGATGGATGAATTCTAGGCCCTGGTGGGACAGAAGGATTTCAACCAAGCCAGTTCTGCACCACAAACATCCACCCACATGAGGAAGGAGTAAAATTCCAAGGTGATAAACGTATCAGCTTGGGAATGGAAAGGAACTGGGATACGGATCTCCAGGTTAGGTAAAACAGTAGGCAGCACGAGCTGGACCCTCTCACATACATTCACATCAAAGCCAGGGGAAGAGGAAGAATTGGACATTTTTCCTTTGCATAGAGGGACTTCTGTAAGCCCAGGAAGCAAGAAAAGCTTTTTGAAATTTGCAAGTAAACAAAAGCTCGGGTTTCCAGAGGAAATGAGGCACAGCACCAGTAGAATTCCTCTGATAAAATCACTCAAGGCTAATGGTGAGCCTCTGCTTCCATAAGTACACTCCATCCGCACTGTTAGGCCTGGAGATGCTGGTATTTTCTTCACTCATGGCTGCTGTATTTGCCTGGGGTCTCTGAATGACAGCTGCCATTCACAGATACCACCTCCACAGATTTGCCAGTGCAATGTATCTTTCTCACTCCGATCAAGAGGAGTGTGAACGTCTGATGCAATATAGCTGTCTGGTTAAATAAGGATATTGCAGAGCATCAGGAAGCCATCCTGCTCATTTGTTAATACAATTTATGCTCTCCTTCTGAAGTAAAACAAAGTCACTTCTGATTTCTGGGGAAGAAGCACAAAAGCAAAATCTGGAAAAGGGCGCCAGGGGGATGCTGCAGGTGCTACCAGTACATGCAAAGTCATCTCCATGGGGCATTTTCTTGGAGGGACTGTATGCAGAGAGACTCAGGCTGATACCTGGGGCTGCCTGGAGGCAGGAGCTCCTTCTGGCCGCTGGCTGGCCTGCTTTGTGCAAAATTGGGTTCTTGTGGGAGGCAGCACATCATAGAAGGTGCCCAACATACCGCTTAGCATCAGTATCACTGTATTTCACAGGAGAGGTATCTCCAAGACACTTCTGTGCTTTGGTGTAATTTGCATTCCTGGCCTTAGTAGCTAACTATCATCAAACAGGGAGATAAACGGCATCCTGGGTTACAAGAGCTTTCTTGCTTTGAGGAAGTTTGTCTCTGCTGCTAAACTAATCCTTCATACTGGCATCTGCCCAGGTGCCAGGAGGGACTGACAACAGCTCTGCTGGCATTTATCAGGGCTTCCTGCTGCCCACTGTGGGAAGCCCGCTTCATGCAGAGCCTTACTTCTCTGTACAACTGCAGCTTAGTAAGGCTCCAGTGCAGCAAAAGCTGAACCAAGACCCATGCCTCTTGAGCAGAAAAATAGAAAGGAAAGAAGCAAAACTGATCTAGTGCCTGATCTAGTGGTTGGCAGCCCTGACCGTGACAGGAGGTTGGAAGTGGATGACAACTGAGGCCCCTTCCAACCCAACAGATTCTGTGAATCCATAAAAGCAGAAGTGGCACTTGCACATGGGGATGGATAAAATTCAGGCCCTTCCTTTAGTACAGGCCTTCCATGTATTTTGGAGGTTAAAGCCTTGGACCTAGTGCAACCACTGGGCATCTCATGTTATCCTAGCAAGGGAGAACATCAAAAATATGTGGTGATAACAGCAGCATCTCCTTGTTCCATCAAGTATTTCTGGTTGTGGACTTTTGTATGTTTATTTCTTGGAGTTCAACAGCCAGAACAGTAAAACTTCCCCTCAGGTGTTACTAGTTGCTGTATCAGGCTGGATTTTAGGAAACATTTCTTCTCAGAAATGTGGTGATGCAGTGGCACAGGCTGCCCAGGGAGCTGGTGGAGTCACCATCCCTGGAGGCGTTCAAGAACAATGTAGATGCGGTACTGAGGGATGTGCTTGGTGGGCATAGTGGGGGTGGGCTGCTGGTTGGACTTGGTGATCCCAGAGGTCTTTTCCGGCCTTGATGATCATTCCAGCCTTCTATCATTCTTATTGTTCTATTAATTTTGGACATGCAGAACTGTCTTAGCTGCCATTCAATCCCAGGTACACAAACCTGACTCTTAAGAGGAACAGGAAATCTATATGCACAATGAGCAGAATGAAGAAATATCATAGCACTAAAAGCCAGACCATGCTTCTCTAAAGCTTACAACAAACCAGTGACCACCTCCTCCCCTTCAGCTCTGCCCCCTACACTCTGGCACCCCATGCAATGGATCAACTGCTCTGCAATACAGGGCAGCTCTGCTCCAAAGCCCCTCTGTTATTTATGAGTTTGGAAATCAGAGCCACTTGGTTCACTGCCAGTAAATGGCAGTGATTGGAAGGAGGGAGGGGAGGGCTTGTGTTCAGCTCTTCATTCTCTATTCATTGTGAAAAGGGGATCACTCCAGCTAACTGGCCCATGGAGATAAGGATTTCAGACAATCTGCATTAGCCTGATAAGCCAGGTTTGCATTGCAGAAAGATTATTTGTTAAGAACCTCAGTAAAACAAAATACAGTCAGAAAGCTTATCAGCACAACTCATTTCCACTCACAGCCCTCTGACATCTCCCCCCCAATAAATAAAAACCCCAGCCTGTGCCTCAGCTCTTCAGTACAGAGCGGGGACTGAGGACAAGGATCAGGGGGGAGGGCTGGGGGAGGAAGAACAGGCTGAGCTCTACTGCAGGAGGGCAGCCATGTCTGCCAATGTGGAGCTGTCAGCTGGAAGCCAGGGCATCAGGGCTGGCCCCAACAGCTTGTCCTCTATGCCAGCCAAGGGTCAGGTCAGGAAGAAGGAGTTCCTGCATAGAATCATTAAGGTTAGAAAAGATCTCTAAGATCACCAACTGTCCAACTGTCAGTGCATCCCCACCATGCCAACTGACTGCATCCCTCAAGTCCACATCTACACGGTTCTTGAACACCTCCAGGGACGGTGACTCCAACACCTCCCTGGGCAGCCTGTGCCACTGCAGCACCAGTGGAGATTAAATTATTTCTTTTGGAGAAGAAATTGTTCCTAATAATCAACATGAGCTTCCCCTGGTGCAACTTGAGGCCACTACCTCTCATCCAAAGCCATTTTGTCTTCTCCTAAAATGGTTTCTGTCCTGTGCAGAAATGATCTTTCGCTCTACTGTCTTTTCCCCTTTTTTCACACAGAAAACACTGGCCTCTAGTGTACTAATTCCTGGGAACTCCCACCTCCTTGGCAGTCCCTTCTCTTCCCTGACAAGCTGGCTGTGTCAGAAGGCTCCTTTTTAGACAATGGCTCTCCTATGAACCAGCCCTGCTAAGCAATGCAAAGCTACAGAGGAGCGCCATGTTCTCAGCGACAAAGCCGCAGGGTTCTTCAATGCAAATTGTGCTGAAACATTATTTTAAGAAGTGCTACAGGAGATACGTCTGTCTGGTCATCACTCTGACCAAAATGGAAAGCGTCTAGCTCCAAATTTCAATCAGCCCTGTGTCAGCCTTCAGGAGGAGTAAGGACTGGGTAACATTTAGAGGAACTCAGAAATGCCACTGGGGAAAATGTGGAAGATGGGGTCATGCTGTTGTGGGCCCTTCCTTGGTTTGCTCACGAGAGATACTGTGGACCATTGCCTGTAGGTTTGAATAGCTCTACTCATAAAACAGGGAAAAGCAGCCAAGATTTGGGCCAAGGCACAGATGATGGATTGGCTGACATCAAGCTTCTTGTATTTAAGTGGCTGTAATCATTTGCTCCTAACAACAAAACAACAGATACCTTTTAATGAAGAAATGTTTAGTGCATTGCAGCGGCATTGCTAATGAAGAGAAGTGGCTGCAGCAAGCATCCTCTGACTGATGGAGGCATCAGTGGTGTAAAGACCACCAAAGATGCTGCAGACAGCACACTGTGAGCTCTGTGCTGGAGACAGGCCCAGCCTCTCACTATAGTACTCCTGTGCTCCTGAGGTGCTGCATGTCTCCGTCAGGCTCACAGAGCAAAACAAAACACCAGTGCCCAAGCACACCACGAAGTCACCTCTGACTGACAGCCAAAAATTCTACTGACTTCCTTTTCCCAGTTGTTTCTGGGACTACAAGACCCATAACTGTGGATCGGAAACTGACGTCCTATGGCAGCAGAGTGGTCCAGGCTGCAGTGGTTGGGGCTCGATTTCTCTACAATAATCTGTTTGAACCTACTACATCTGTTTGAATCCACTGCATTCCCTTACATGGAGGGATACAGGAACATGAGCTGTACTGTTCTCATGCCTCTGTGGACCAGAATGTGAGCTAACATTGCATGTGTGTGCATGGTTGCTCCTTTCCTGCTAAGGTGTATCTGCTCTGTAGTCACTGCCCATAATACACTTGTAACTGCCATCATCATCATCGGTGTGCTGGGGAACACCATGACTTATCTCAAGCAGTGTCTTTTCTGGCATAAAGGATTCCCTGGGGTTTCTGTGCATTTCTCTTGAACGTGGGCTGGAAAGGAATACGTAAAAATAAGTTTGTGTGGCATCCATGTTTATAAATATAGACAAAACATTTTCCCAGACAGTAAGATATATGACGTGTTGGGTCAGTCATGGGTCTGGGCACAGGGCCCATCCTGCTTGCTATGAATGTATCATGACTTCTCAAAATAAAATAGTTGGGAATAAAATACTTCTGGCCCAGCTCCTGTCTTTACCGGCTGTCACCTATTTAATCTTCTTTCTCTTTCCATGTTTGTTCAGAAGTCTCTCTCTTTCAGTGCAGCTGGAAAGGTTGTTACTAATGGGTGACCAAGCCTGAATGCTGACAATGTCAGATGATTACAACTGTCCAAAGAGCAAACACACCAACTTTTCAACAGGAGATGCTCTTGCTGCTCTGATGAGCTTCTGAGATACAGCTCCAGGCAGCGCTGGTGATAAATGGGGGATAGCGCCAACTCAAGTTGAGAGGCCATGGGGTTCAACAGTTGCTCTAGGGGAAAGCTGCTGTACTTAAGAGTTTTGACCTTTCTGACTGGGGGTGACTGGCCAACAAGGGCTGTAATTGTTTTATTGATGTCAGGGAGGGCTCTTAGATTATTTTTGAAGTGGCAGGAACAGCAATGGCTGAGCTGGTGAAAAGAAAAGAGTGAAGTGCCAGGACTGCTTGGCATGTATTTGTCACATGCTGAGATAGCAGATCAAATCCAAACCTCAACAAAATCATCATAAAAAAGAACAAAACCCATGGGATGCAATCTGCCATGTATGAGTCCTTGTTTGAATTTAGAGTTTGCAGATGACAGAAAACTGAGAGGAATGGCTAGGGATTGTACTGCCTGCTATCCAGAGGGGCATCCATGGACTGGAGATGGGGGCTGGCCAACATTGTGGAGCTTAGCAAGGAGAAGTAAAAAATCCTATTTGTGAGGAGGAACAATACCAGACACAAGGACTGAGTAAGAAAACAGCTCTGCAGAAAGCGGCCTTGGAGGCCTGGCACACACTAGAGTGTGCCATTGTCACAAAGGAGGCCAAAGGCCTGCTGGCTCCATTAGGCAAAGTGTCACCAAGCAAGTTAAGGGAGGTGATCCTTCCCCTCTGCTCAGAGTTAGTGAGGCTGCACCCAGAGTGCACTGTTCAGTCCTGGACTCCTCATTGTAAGAGAGACATACGTAATTGAGACCGCCCAAGAAATGGCCACTAAGATAATGAGGGTGACGTGAGATCTGGTACTGTTCAACCTGGAAAAGCTGAACAGTACTTCAACTTTGAAGGCTCAGAGGGATCACATCAGTGGCTATGTCTGTGTAGGACAAGAGTCAATGGACACAAACTGGAGCAGACATTCACTTGAGCTTTAATGAAATGACCTGTGTCCTCCATCAAGGCGCCTGCAGCAATTTCACTCCAATTCACCTAAAGACAGCTATCTGCTTGCATGGAGATGGGACCATTTTAAAAATAGCATGGAAACATAGTCATAGAATCACTGAACGATTTGGGTGGGAAGGGTGCTCAAAGCCCGCCCAGCCCCACCTGTGCCGTGGGCAGGGCTGCCCTCCACCAGCTCAGCTGCCCAGGGCCCCATCCAGCCTGGCCTTGAGCGGCTCCGGGGATGGGGCACCACAGCTTCTCTGGGCAGCTGTGCCAGGGCATCACTGCCCTCTGAGTAAATAAAACCAGAGCTCTGGAGAGGTTGTGCTCGTACTCAAGCAGTCTCTGCTCTTGGCATTTCAGATTGGGCCTGTTTCTAATATATATTTGTAAAATCCAGCCTGAGATTTTTGCAGGCCTCTCGCTTTACATGGTGCGAAGCACACAGCTTCCCTGTCACCTCAGTAGCAGTGCCTTGGGCAGGCACTCAATCATGAGATTATTTGCAGCGTCTTCATGAACTACCACTACTTGAGAAGCATCATCTGCAGCACATTCCTAAATCATTCATCTGGGTTTTTATTTTAAATGATGCAGTAACTGCTTTCTAATGATTCAAAAAATAACTGCAGTAATGAGAGCAAGTGTGCAAGAGTGTTTTCTGCTCAGCCTTGCCAAGCTTCCATTCAGAATTGTGAAGGTTTCATTTTGGAGTGTCAAATAGGAGATTTCTCCTTCAAAGATGCAAGAAGAAAAAAAAAATCCATCACAGAGCTTTAAAACAGTCATTCAGCTACTGGCCAGGTTCTAGAATCCCAAGCACATTTCCTTTGCATTGTACACACTAACATTCATGCTGACAGTTAAAAAAGGTATTCATAAATTTTCAGGCCAGAGTGGGAACGCTGTGAGCACGCAGCATGATCTGCAATGCACCAGGCATGACATTTCACGCAGTTATTTCGGTATAAAATGTTTGACAACTCTTTTAAGCTGGACAAAAGATGTATTTGGGGAAAACAGGTGCTGCCACAAGTGTTCATTTCCCTCTACTCAGGACAAAACTGTCAACAACCCTTCATTTTTTCAAGGAGGGGGGTTTTACACAGACTCCTTAATTACAATTGTGACTTGGATTTGGTAATACAGATTCAGCACTTACATCGTGTACTCTGTTGCAGGCTAGATCAAGAGGATATTTATGTATAAAACTAAGCCTCCACAGAGAACTCAATATTAGGCTAAGTAATGCCATTAGGGAAAACCATCAACAGATGGAAATCAGATGCTGGTACCTATTTACCAAAGCTGAGGATCTAGGCCTTTACATGCAAGTGGAAGATATATTTCTTTTACATGCTTATACACAGACCTCCAGTTTCTGTATTTTATTCAGCAAAACATTGTGATATAACTACATGTCTATAAAGAAAAAAAGCTTCAAAAGTAAGGCTTGCACCAGAGTTTCTTGAGGTGCTGTGTGAACTTGGAGAGTTCTGCAAACATACAATAAAGGACAGAACTGTTAGTGGAAGACTGGCTGGTACGAAGGAAGGTATCTGTTATTACACTGATGCCACCTCTTCAACATCTCATTCATCTGTGCAAAATAAACAATTCCAAGTGATAGCAAAAAGCAGAGACTGTTGTTCTTTTGAGCTGGCAGACTTCACAACATATGACAAGGGGAGAGAATTTTAAAGCAGCAAAGGATACAAACTGTTTTTAACAACAGGAGCCAACATCTCCCAGAATCTGTTTCGAGGGAAAGGGCATAAGAAAACCAGTAATTTATTTTTCATTCGGACAGCAGGGAAAGACTTGGGGCATATTTTCACAACTCTTTCATATCTGTATCATTACAAAGTTTTATTTGCCTTCCATTCCTTGCTTTAAAAGAAGTCTGGGATGAATCATACACAGATCATTCTGCTATCTGAACATTCCTTCTGGATGGCATCTCCCTCCAACGCTCATTGCCCTGCACAGCAAAGCATCGTCTGTTCTGTGCAGGAGTAGCAGGATTGTTCAACAGCCTCCATATGCCTTAGACATATCCTTCCAAAAAGCTGTGCTGCACTCTTGTTGTAAAGGGTCTAATTTTCACGTGTTTTAAGATTGTGCACTTATCATTTCCATAGTGGTATTGGGACTGGCTTCACCATCATTCCCACTATGAGCTATTTAGGTGCTCAGCACCACTATCAGATTTCAGAAATACCGCTTTTTTTAGACTCATACACGAACAATGATTTCAACTGCTATTTTGTAGAAGTAGAAAATCACGGAAAACAGTTAACTCACTCCAACTGGAAGACAGGATTAGCTACAATTAATCCTTAAGTCTAAGCCGACACATCTGATGACCTGATCTTAGTGACCACCAAAATTGAAAGCTTTGTGCATTTTCATGTGTAATATACCCCAGAATTCTCTGCAGGCAACCTTGCTGTGCATTTCTCCCATTTACTTTTATCTTCTGCCAGTTGTGAAGAGGGTAAATGTATCCCTTCCTTTTTTGCAGCACCCTGTTACAGATTTTGGAAACGTGCTAAGCTCTTGTCCTTCTCTTAAGCAACCCAGTCTACAAACTTTCCTTGCAGAACTTTAAACTTCTTGTTATCCTCCACTTCTAGACTTTCCTGAGCAGGCTCTGCAATCTTCAACTAATGAACAAATGTAGCATGTTTTGTTTGCCACATGAAAATGAGAGTGCTTCACATATTGTTGGTTAAGACCTTAAATACGTGCAGTGGAGAGGACTCTGAAGTTGCCCCCCTGCTCATAACATTTTCAAAATGAAGGTTGTAAATTAGGAAGGTAAAACAGCGCTAGAATTAGGAATATGTCTGGGATTGGGCAGTTCACAGGAATATATCAGGAAACAAATGCCTAAATCTGGATGTTTCTTTGGCACTGCATCACAGTATGCCTCCTAACAGAACTGGCTTCTGCTGCGTTTACACCACTCCTTGGATACAATCCTACAAGTAGGAAACATGCAGCTGAGTGCACAAAGCACATCAGGAGACATGCAGAAGTATAATGTGTTTGTGTAATTGCAAGATCCTTTTTTCTACCTTATTCTAACCATCCTTGTGTATTTTGATTACTTACATTTTGAAGACAATAAAGAAGTAAACAGCAACATACACAAGCTTGGGCTCCCTTGTAGGTCAGTCTGACAGTCTTTCAAGACACAGTATTTGTCATCTTGACCACCATGGCACTCTTAACAGCCTAAGGAATCTGATTCCAGCACCAGTCAATACGCTGGCAGACTGGCTTTGCTGCTGCTGAGAATTAACTGCAGTTATTCATAACATACTCCTGGACTGAGAACAGCAACATAACTTTGTAGTTCTCTGCTTCATGTGCTCAGTTATGGAAACAATCTGATATATCGTTTTGGAATCATATGAGATCAAAAATGTGTTCTGGTTTAATGAGAACCAACAAATGTTGTGGAACAGGTGCAAGCTATCCTTCTCAGTTCAACTTTCTACTCTCTGCCTGCTGACTTGTTTTGCTCCTGGTTTTCCAACTTCTTCTGAATTCAGAGGAAGTTCTTCCTCTGCTGACAAGCAAGGCAAATACACCAAAACATTTTCAGTAGGCAAAATGAAGTCCACAAGATTCTGGTAAGCACCAACACCTGATGCTATTTTGCATTCTTTTTTAAGCAAAAAAAAATGTATTTGATGAAGGGGACACTGGAAAGGGAATGTTAAGGGAGAATATATTAAATACTCCAGTGTTTTGAAAAACAGCTTTGCAATAGGAGGTGTGAGTATAGATGAACGCTGATGAAGAATTAAGTGCTCCTCTGTGAAGAGCTTCCACTGTGAAGAAACCAGGGAGCATTCCGCTGCAAGTGGCATGAAAATGTGTTGATAAAGCACCATCAGCTAGAACACAGCAAATCAAATCAGAATTCCAAATCAGATTTGGCATAGCAGAATTCTCATCGAGTTTATTAAAAAATAACGCCTCAAAATAAACAGTCACTAAGTGTAAGAAGCAGTGTAAGAAACAGCTCAAAATTTTTACCTTTACAGTATTTCACAGTAACTACAATGACTGTGTTAGAAATGTTGCCCAAGATGACAAAATAAAGCATGAAACCACAACTTGAGCATTAAATTAGAATCTCATTCTTCTAATCAGTGTTAAATATTTATTTGTATCTTCTGAAAATATTTTAACTTGAATAACTTATATACAGTTATCATCAAATATTTAAAAGATCCGTTCTCAGGGACATGCATTTTTTTCATTACAAATTCTTTCCATCTATGAAGTCAAAAATTTGACAGGATTACAATTTTCTGATAGAATCTGTCCTTTGATTCCTAAAAGATCTATCATAATTGTAAAACTTGCAGGCTGACTGTACATTGTTTAGTACAGAAGTCAGTGACAACAGAGTTCTGGTTAAATCGTAAAATCGTGAAGACATTGGCTTTTTCCATTTTAAGGAACAAAATACAAAAAAAATATACCTGAGAAATTATCCCTTATGATGCAATGTTTATGTCTGCAAGTAAATGGCAATAGTAGGATTTCACATCTTATTCTTCTTAATTAGGCAAAGTTACAGTACCACTTCAAGACAACATGACAAGTTTTTGTCAGAGTGTGTATAATTCACTCCAGTGCCTCAGTGGCAGGAGAACTCTGGAACACAGAGAACGAGCAGGGAAATGTATGCCACACACTCCAGGATGAAAACTGCAAGGAAGATCCAGAATGCACCTGGAATGATACAGTGCTGGAACTGAAATAGCAGCGGCTATTTCATCTCTTCAGAACTGTATGTATCTGAATACAGAGCTGAAAATTGCACACCAACAGAATGCAAACCACACACTCAATCTTGCCACGTGGAAGAGCTGCAGATCACTGATAGCCCTCCTACTTCAACAAGAAAAGAGGGAATCTAGATCTGTTGCAAGAAAACAAGACAAATGTTCACTACCTTGATACTAGTTCATAAGTAACCCTGGGTCTGTATCACATACTAGTCCAACTCTGGGTCTGTATCACATACTAGTCCTAACGCACCAGTAACACTAATGGTCTGATCATCCCTGCACAGCAGGACTAGCACAATCCTGCTCATTTCATATGAGCACAAGCTCATATGAAAGCTATTACCCCTCCCCAAAACAGAGAACAAAAAAGCTTATTTCACTGACCAAAAGTGCAACCAGAAACGAGAGCTGTCAGACTTGCACCTTTCCAGTCAAAGCCTAATGTACACTTGCACTTCATTTACAATTACGTTGTTGTAAATTTGATGGAGCAGTTGGTATTTGTATACACTTCTGTTTACGTTTACAGAAAAGAGCTATGATTCATACTGATCTTCTGTGAGCCCGTTTAACAGAAAAGTATCAATTCCCTCATTTCTAGAGAGCAGGTGATAGATATAATCTTCTAAAGTCTGCTCAGCTCCTACAGAGGGAACACCAATTGGGTCATCAAAACCAGGTAGTGTGTTTTAATGGGAAATACTTTCCTGCAGCATACACCCTCAAGTTTTTTTAAAGAAGAAAAAAACACCTAACTTTCCCTGTTGTTAATACGTGTGGTTAGTTCACAAAAAAAAAAACAACCAAACAACTCTTACTGGAAGATCTCTGATGCAGACTGTGCTTTTGATTCTTCCTTCACTTAATATTACATCATAACCAACACATGCAGTGCAGGTGGGTCATACAGGTTCTGAACTGAAACATTTCACTCCAAGAGGCAACCCCCTCGCATACTGTAGCAATATATCAGTCTCAAATTAAATGGATTTATGGGACTCACAAATTGGGTGTTTAAGAACTGTAAATCCATGTGAGCTCCTCAGAAAAAAAAAATATATATATATATATCTTGAGGATTTTCCGCCCTATCTTTCTTGAGAAGTGAACAGTCTCAAGGTTTTGATGATCCACAGATCAAACAACTTGGCCATGGGTTTTGCTTTAATAGTCAACTGCCCATACATTTACTGCAAGATTCTGTACACTTTTACTTTCAGCTTTCCTTCTCCTTAGTTTCCACAATCTGCTTTTAATCTTTCACTATGTGGACAACTCACAATGAACGTGTAAAATTATCTGCAAAAAAATGGAAAATGTCTCTTCCGGAAACAGATAAGGAGTTACAGAAGTAGCAGATGGGAGATAGGAAATTACAGACTGACAATTTCAAGGATACCAGACACTCTCTGGGAGCAAAGAGATGTTCAGTAGATTTGAATGACTTCATCCCATTCGTCAACAGGCCAGACACCGTTGTACTGCACGTTGGATGGAGAGTTCTTCCAGTCCCACGTCTTGACAGGAACCTTCCAGTCTGGGCCATAGTTGGCTTCAACATACTGCAGGGTCTCACAGGGTACATGGACCTTGAGTTCTACAAATTCAGTCCAGCACAGAGTAAACTTTGGGAAGAGATACCTGCACCACAAGAGGACACTGTTACCAGCAGAAGACATGCTTAGCACATGTAAGTCAGTCCACGGAGAAAACAAGCAACTGAAATGAGTGGCCAAGCTACATTTGCAGATTTTTTTTTCTTATTTCATAGCTTCCTATCTATGAAGCATCATTTACCAACTGGACAGGTTTTTTATCAACAGTAGCTGGTTAATATTTGCCACACATTCTCAAGGAGGAGCATTTCTAATTCTACTGCTGTTTACTCCCATGCTGTTCTCCCACATGAAAGAAATTACTCTCTGTCTCTACTTTTCCACTTACAAACTGAAATCAAGCTACCTTGTTTGAAGGATATCAAGACATCTGACACATTTTTTGGGAAGGAAGATTTCAAATACAGCATGAAAGACTTTTCTGTGAGTCAGGCATGGAAATCAAAGGTATGATTTTTTTATAAACAAGCTTTTACCTTTCTTCAATCTCATGAAACAAAGCATTCCATTTGCCTTCAGTAACCCTGCTTAAACACAGTGCCAGACTTGGAGCAGCTGCAAAGAATTAAGATACAGCTGCCACTCAGTACTTTCTGAAACCCCCGTGGCCCATTTAAATTAATATATATTCTACCAAACCCACCTTGTTTTTTGTCTGTTCTTTTCAGCAGAGGGCTCAGTGTAGGCCCCACATAGAGATATGCTGATACTATTGGAAACTGACAGCTTGATCAGAATGATATCTAATAGGAACCCTATATGTTAAACCAAAGTGTATGCACCATTCCTGCAGAGGATCACTCCTACTTCTTAAGTCTTCCACAGGAAAAAAAAAGCGTTCTCAACATTATTTTTCACAGGTTAAAAAGGAACTGGAAGTAGTTAGCACTTCTGAGAAAATAGTTAAAAGATTTGTGAATTTGCATGAATTAAAAATCTAGCAAGTTCCTCCAAGTACAAAGCCAGTATTTTTTCTAAAAGAGCTGAGCGAACGATTTCAGAAAACAAAACAACCTTGCTTTCATGCTTTAAATGGAGGTGAAAAAGAGTGATCAAGCACTTTTTAATTTATATCTAGGGACCAACAATTAGCTTCAAACTGAACTAAAAAGAGAAAAAAAAGCCAGCTACCAAGAGGGAAACAAGATAAATAAACTTTATTAGTGGGTCTATAATCATCAAGAAGATATTTACTTCTTATTAACCCAGGAAATCATTCAGCTATCAAGCTGAATTGCATTGTGCATGCATGCATAAGCAAAAGCTATCAGCACACAACTGAAATAATACATCCTCCAAAGAATGAACTCTGAACAATCAATTTTAAGGAAAATGAACAGATAATTTAAACTAAACTACCTAATCTGCAAATTCAAAGTCAGTTAGAAACTCCATCAAATTATTTAACTATTTCTGAAATGAAATGTTTACATTCCCTGATGAAAAATATTACTTTCGTTGAGGCTTCCCACCTTTGGGATCCTAGTTCATTGTTCAGCCATTACAAGTGTCTCAGACAAGGCTGGGTGCTTTTGTGCACATACACCATTCACCATTTCTTCTTCCAATTTCAATCTCATCAGTCAGAGAAGATTTTATGCTTACAGAAAAGCCTCTATATTAAGCAATTACAGAATTACCTCATTTTCAGGAGTAATGCATACAGAATAGATTTGATTATTGGGCTAAGTTTTTGTAACGGCATATTCTATGCTAAGAATGAAACTATCTAGCACAAATCTTCTAAACAAAGACAGAGGTTCTTGTTGCCTCAAAGACAGAATTACGGGGGATTTATGAGTTTGCCTGCCCCTGCAGTGTTGTGGGAGTATTTCTATACATAAACAGGTAAACCATATAGCAAGACTTGTATGGCTTGGAAACCCACTTGCCAAAGAAGTAAAGAGAAAAATGGTTACTGAAAAATATTTTCTAGACTAAATGAGAAATAATTCCATTCTTAATACTTTTATTTAGTAAGATATATAGAAAATACATTGGCAAAAATATTTAGTTTTGGAAAAAAAAAAAAAGATTTTACCCCCAATTTATTAAAAGCATAAATATCTCTGAGTAGAGCCACCTTCCAGATCTGTGATGATCCAGCAGCAGTCAGTCTCTTTTCTGATACAAATGAACAGCAGGTGAGATTTAGGATTTAATGTGACCAAACAATCACTTCACTTTTGACTGACCTCTCTACTTCAGCTAGTCAAAATTTTCAAAGTGTGATGGTTAAGAAAAACAGGGTCCCAAAGTCTGCTACTGAAATGCAATTTTGAAAGATGTCAACTTTAGTGGGATGGAAACAGATATGAAACACAAGTACAGAGAAAAGAACTTTCTGGTCAGCCGCCTGAAAAATACATTTAAAAAAATCCTCCATGATATTGTACAGAAAGAAAAGAAGAAAAGACATTATACTTGCTCTGAACAACCATAAAACTGATGTATTCTACATAACATATTACATTTCCTATGCAGGAGTTTTCCAGTAATTCTTCCCCTGGTCTATTTTTAAGCGTACCTTTTGACTCTGCTTGTCAAAGTATCTTCCCCAATCTTTGTTTATCATTTCAGAACAAATAAATCTATGGCAAGGAGTCACACACTATCACAGTCTGGATGACAGTGCACAGTTCCTGTTAGCTAACATTAAGCAAATGCAGTTCAGGCAAAATGCAGAAGATAATGATATCCTATGTAAGTCAACAAGGCTTTCAACAAGTCTACAAGTGTCTCTGGGAGAAGATGGGTAATGGAAAGAAACAAATCTGATTATCAAAACCTCTATTCAGCTTGCTGAACAGATTAAGAAACTGTTGCACTTATTTGCTGTTCTAGGACTGAAAAAAATGAAGCAAGAAATGTGGTATTCTATTTAAAACCCCATTCTCAGAACCTGAACAACAAGAAGGTCTGCAATAATTATCTGCACTGCTGTCACATCATTATAGTCAATGAAGTATTCCAGATCATTACCACATCATCCAAAACTATGGAGTTTGCTTTGGAAGGATAGCTGAGGCTTTCTGGCATAACACTTGTCAAGACAGATGCCTAAGGATTTGTTTTTCACTTAGCATGTTTGTAAAACAAAAAAAGGTTTAAGACACTTCTTTCTCATCCTAAATCTTTAACCTGGCCCTTGCACACTCCAGATATCATCTGGCTCATACATGACATGGCAATGTTGTTTCGGATTTCACAGGAAAACTAGCTTTCAGCAGGCCCAGCACCTCTCTAGTAAGGCATGGTATTGTTCTCCTTTCACTTCTGTAGTCTCAAAGTACAAAATCTCCTTTGATTCTCCCCTGATACGTGCCGCAAAGAGCACAGACTTTGCCAAATAAAAAACCACAATGCAGAATGCTAACACTAAAACCTAATTCGTTCAGTTTCTTTCCAATTAAAGGTATAAATCCAGTTCATACTTAAATTTCTTGCCCGACTTTGCCTGAGTTCCTCCATTCCATATGAAGTCATCTTCTTCATAGAAGAAAAAAATATCAAGCTTCACATCATCATCTCCCTGGAAAGAGAGTTCCAAACTGTCTTCTACCTGCAAGACAGAAATACAAACTATATGCACTCATAAAGACACAAGGCTACTGAAGCTAGCAGGTTTCAGGGAACAAAGTTATTTTCAATAATGCAGTGGAAGTGTAGAAAATACACCAACACAGCAATTTCTTTATTTTTGGTGTCTTGTGAGAACTACAAATTTTCTGCACCTCAGTAAGATTGACTTCTCTTTTCCACCCTAAAGCTCTGGCACTATCTCCTTGCTTTCTTTCTGTCTCAAAGTGAACACAGAGCTATTATTCAGTGATCAACTGTAATGTCATTCTGCCTAGGCAAGTAAGCCAGAACTCCAGCAGTTTTCCAGGAGAACACAAAAGAGCTGTGTAAAGAAAGGCAGAAATCTAAAGCAAACCATTTTCCATTTAGATACTTATAGTAAAACAAATGAAAGTAGGGAACGATGACCTTTCATTGCCATGAAGTCCGCAACTCTATCTGGAAAGCACCTAAATGTAGCCCTTTCAGAAGAAAAGGTGTTAGGGTATGGGCTTAAAATGTGTTGCGAGTTAACCCCAGTAATCTGATAAGCATTGCACAGCTACTCACTCATTTTCCTTCTCACTACCAGGAGGACAAGGGAGCAGGAAAAGATGAGTAAAAAGAAGAGCAAGAAAACTTGTGGGTCAAGATAAGGACAGTAACCAGTGAAGTAGAAGCTGCACACACAGGTACATCAAAATACGGGACTATGTTACTTCCCTTACTGGCAATTCCAGGAAATCAGAGCTTTATTATGTATAACAGACACTTGAGAAGACAGATGCCATAATTCCAAATACTCTTCCCTTCTTTCTTCTTTTCCCAGCTTTCTTTATGGAATATCCCTTTGTTCAGTTCATCTGCATTTGCCTCTGTCCTCTTCCAATTTCTGGGTAACCCCATGCTAGCAGGGAAGCATGATAAACAGAAAAGGCCTTGGTGCGGTAGAAGCGCTGATGAGCAACAGAGAAAAGCACTGGGATGTCCTTAACACTGTTTTGGTCGCAAATCCAATACACAGCACCATACCAGATACTAAGAATAAAATTATCTCTACTGAGTACAAACCGATATGGCTTGATACACAAAACTCATGTTAGCTCTAACAGTACTATCCACTTAACACCTTAACAAGTGGTGTTAAGTCAACTTTTACAGCTGCATTTGCTCTGCATCAGGAATAGAAAATGACTTGCTAAACACTCCCAGGTACCCTCACAAGATCATGCAACAGCCTACTGCAATCCATACAGAAATTGCCACCACCCGAGGATGCTAAAAAGCTCACCTAAAAGAGCAGAGTAATATCAGTGAATAAGCAAATGATGAATAAGTATCTTCATTTGACACCTACGATAACACCTTCTTTGACAATAAAATGCTAACTATCACCAGCAACAATAACTTTAATTGTGGCTGAACCTCCACATCCCCATGCTTTTGTTTGTCTTCTACCTTTACATTTCACTCTGCAGCTTACACACCAGGAAAAGATAATAAGGGTCCACATAAGCTGATAATGGACTAGCTCAGTACCCACCTCAAGCAATCCTTTGCTTTCTGGTATCTTTACACAAGGATGCAGTTAATCTCAGAGCTGTTACCAGTCCACTCTTACAATCAGCCATATCCACATCAAATTCTATCTCAAGTTTCTCTAGCAGTACTGACACAAATTAGACCCATCTAGAATTTTATAAAATTTCTTCTGTGTGAAATTCAGACTCCCCAAACATGAATGAAGCCAGAGAACATGAAAAATCAGTAAGTCTACATATTTAGGTAAAACTGCAGGAGAGTTCAGATATCCAATTCTACATAAATGAAGGGCAGCAGTACTCAAACTTACTAACCTACAAAAAGACATATTAAGTGAGTTCTTCCTTATCTGTGTACCTTGCCAAATTTGTGCTTTAATGGTAACCCTGCTTTCTGAAAGGCTGGAATGATATCAGCTTTGTAGTCCCTTATAAAGATCCCCAGGTCCACATCTTTGCTGTAAGGAATGACATTGCACTGTCTATACCATCCTGAGAAGTGGAAAAAAAAAAAAGAAGAAAAAAAAGAATTAGTTAACTTCAAAGCATGAGAAATATACTGCAAAACAAAGGCAGTACAAAAATGACCGATCAAAGGGTAACCGGCCTGAAATCCTCAAACGAGATCATAAATAAAACTTCTGCTTTCCCTAGAAACAAATGAATTACAATGAAGAAAACAGAAGGACTAACGCACCTATAGCCACCTCCCGAATGAGAAAGTACTAACTCCTAAAATGAAAATATCTTCAGCTTTCTATTCTAAATGTCTTCCAGGAAAGTATATTCTTTATCTGGGTCCAAATCTAACAAGAAATGAACAGTTGTAGGGTTGTAGCCATGTTTATAATTTTCAACAATTACTTTAAATAGATTTGAAGCACTACTGCAAAACACTAAGACAAGAACTGGGACATTGTTTTGTTCGTTTTATTAATGCAGTTTCAGTAACTGTTCATTCAGAAAATTATATTCTCTAGGCCAAAAAGATGAAGGTGACTTGTTCATATGTGAGTTATCACAACCTACTTCAGTAAGGAAAGGATCTTCACCAGTGAAAAGATACTTCTTTCAACTTTCAACAGAATTAAAAGCTTGTAATACCTACTCTATTCGTTTTTTTTTTATTAAAAGACTGCATTTTAAAATATATAAATAGATACTAAATTTGCATAAAAGCTCAATGATAAACATTAAAGAGCACAGGAAGAAAATCAGGTGACAGCCTATAAGAACATCAGAAAAATATGCTCATCATTCCCTCCAGCCAGCACTTAACAAACTAAGCAACACAACTTAGAGAACTTGTAATTACTTTCCAGGCAGAGAAACACAGAAACTGCTAACAATCCTTAATGCTTTACTTGGAATACACTCATAATCTCCAAGGCACAAGTTTCTCAAGAGAAATCAGGAAATCAGGTTAAGAGAGAAAGGCCTTATTTTAATAAACTAAAGCAGAACATCTGCTTCACACTTCACAGATACCACCTTCCAGCTGCTAACGTCAGGTGACATCACAAATGCCGCAGAGGATAAAACGTTTAAGATTTCAGATCAATCAAAAATGTTTTACCAAGGCACGTTCCACTGCTCAGCCAGAACTTTACTCCCAAGTTATTCAATGTCAGGGCAGCCAAATGCAGCAAGGATTTTGCTCTTTTTCTGAATTCCACTGCATCAACGGAGGCATCATCAGGATACACCTGGAAAGCAAAAGTAAGCTGTTATAAGAGCAAATTTCTCCATCCATTTTTCAGCATCTTAGGAAAAAATGACCTCTGAACATTCATTTAAGTAATATCTGGGCATTATCTTTTTTCACACACATAGTTCAGTTTGAGAACATGAACTGGAATCGCAGGTCAAATTTCAACTCTAAAATGTCAAAATTTGTCTTTTCCAAAGTAGCGCAATGTAAAGTCACAGTAAAATAGAATAAGACTACATATATTAGACAAGCAACACATACAACTCCTAATTCTACTCACAGAGAAACCAATACCCATAGTCTAGGGGAAAGCAGGAATGTAGTCACATTTGAGCACATTACAGGTTTATTTGGCGCCACCAAGTGTCACAACTGGATGTTCAGAACTTCTGCTACATAACTGTAGCAAGGTGAATGGAAAAACTACCCCAACTACAGCTCAGTAACATCCTCTGTTAAGAAAAGCCAAAACCATGGAGGCAGTCTGGGCAAACACTGCCAAATCAAACATGCAAACAAAGCACTGACCACTCAACTTCTGAACCGCTGTTACTAGGAGCTCCTGGGTGACACCTCAATAAGTTTCAAAATGGAAGCCAGCCGCTTATTTCAGTATTGAAGTTCAATATGCTTTTCTAAGTACACTTTCTCTACCTGTTGCAATTACTGCGTGGAGGTTTCAGAGAATATGAAATCAGAACTAGGAACGTAGTATTGCAATACATTGCTCAAATTAATGTAAAAGTAAGGATTGTTCAGAACTTTGAGAAATGCCATGACTAAAATTTTAGACTACAGAGATGCAAAAGATCTCATGAAATCTGTTTAACAGTGAGATTATGAGAAAACTGTGGACAGGTTAGTTACCCCATCTTTTCATAGTTTTGAAAAAAGGGAAAAAAAAGCCACACAAGTCAAAAAGAAAGACCGTGATTCTTCAGTTAAAGTTTTGGTTCATTACCATTTACTGAATTCTGTTGAGTCCCAGATCCTCTAGTTGGCTTTATGCACGTGAAAAGTTGCATTTAAATAGAAAAGTGATGAACTGTTTGTAAGTTTGGGTCAACTGGTGAAAATGTGCATTATATCTCAGAGACACTACCTGATTTCCACTAACCTGAAAGAAAGCCCGAGCTTCTCTGTACCTACATTCAAGAAATCTAGAGTGTGACATCTCTTCTAAAAAACTGGATGGATTTTTTGGAATTTGAACTTTTAAGTCATCAATAGAAACAAGCAGAAGTTCAGGCCTGCATTGAAAGAAAGATAATAGGTTACTCAACTTCTTTACAAACTACAAGCCATTTTATCCTCTAGCACTGCTTGAAATCTTAAAACATACCTCTGTCAGTGACTCCTCTGTCCAAACTTACTCAAAACGAATTAAGAAAGAAAAGGAACAAAAGGTTCAGTACATCTTCATACCCCTCCAAATTTCATTTAAAAATAAATTATGTGCCTATAAGTCCATTACTTTTCAGATCAGCATTTCCTTTACTGATTCATAGCTTACACTAAATTTTTCAGATCTGCTATTCAATGCTCTTGAAAATTCAGGTTATTTGGTTCTCTAAATATGGGATAGACTTTTAGAATCAAATTTCAACCTGTCCACAGAGGCTGTTTGCCTTTAGAGTTTAAAAACCACTAAGTCTTTACAATGAGTGAAAAGAGGTATTTAACAGCTTACATAGTCATTTTTAAATGTTTATGGACACAGTCCATATAGCTTCCATGTTTTAAAAGGAAGAAAAAAACATAAATAGATTTATTTTGACCTGTGAAATGTCTGGCTGTTTTAGCATGGCATAAACACATGCCATACAAGAACACTGCTCTCAAAGCATAGTGGTACCTACTAGGCTTTGAAAACTAACAAGATTTGCCACCATCTGTATTTTCTGAAACGCTGCTATTGAAAGTGCTTTAACGAAAAACAGACATTTGCAGTAACTTCACCAGTGTGATGTAAAGCTTAAGCATAAGACTAGGGACAAATAATTTCAAACATCTGTGCAAATAAGGAGTTGGAGCAGCACTTTACACATCTAGGTTAAAAAGTATTCGTTGCTACTTTTCTGCATGATACAAATGCCACTTCTCTTTATTCACATTCTTTAACATTGGTCATTTATTAAAATATTACTAAGCAGATTTGTGTTGCCTTCCATTGTCAACTATGTTCTATATCAGTATTAAACTTTTGGACGCACATGACTGCAGGAAGAACATCAAATACGTGCCAGTTATTACTGTATCTCCTGCTACTTAGCTTTACCTCTCTCTCTCATTTATAAATGATGAGAAACTCTTGTTTTCAATATCCAGAATTGGATTTACCTTCATAAATTTACCTTACAGGCACTCCGAGAGCTAAAATATTCATGATTCATTTTAAAATTTATAGAAAAGGTCAACTTAATATACAAGAGAAAGAAATTATTTTGGAAATGATGCTGTAGCCTTTTGCCTCCTTTGTTGTGAACTCACTTTTCATATGCTCCAGGGTAGCGACCAAAGTGGAGTTTACGGAAAGGCACAAATTTTCTGTCCAAATGTTGCTTGAGCCTTAGGGGGCCATGCCAGAGGAAATTACCACTCCTCTCATAGAACACCACCAGGTGAATGGCATGAGATGCTAGTTTAAAAATGTAGTGCAAGGGAATTTCAGTCCCAGACAGGTCATCCATCCCATCCAAGCGAGGGTCCTTATTTAGAACCTTTAGCCATTGGAACCCCATCTTCTCAGCACTTCTAAAAAGTCCCACCTAAAAACGGGAGACAGAGAAAGGCAGAAAGAGGGAGAGAAGCTAAACAGAAGAGAAACCAAAATTGAATGCTAAAGTTATTAACTGACATTATTCCCATTTTTCATTTTCTAATCAGATTTAAGCATCAACCACTCAACAATCTGTTACAACCTAAAGATTAGGAATCATAGTCAACTGCTGTGTTTCCTTTTCTTAAATTTTGACCAGCAGATTTTCAATAAAACAACACAGTAAACACTGTAAGTCTTTTCTCAGTCACTACATTGTGCATTTTGTGGCATCAACAGAAGAACTTTTTGTTGAAACTCTACATAAATAATAGGAAGTGTAATCTATGATATGTACCATAATTAAAAGCCATTTTCATTACTGCAATAAAAGCACTCATGCAGTTATCAACAGATTTAAAAATTTTAAATATATTAATATTAAGCCACTGACTTTCCTATTTTCATTTTAAAAAAAAAAAAAGTATGAAATTCTGCCAGGTAAGAACCAATCAATCAGCATCTGACAACCCTTTCAGTTACTCCTCTGGATTGCACAGATCGTAAAAGTAAGCTATAAAGGAATAAGGAGATGGAATTCTATTACTGTTCTGCTACACTATTATTTTCAGTTCCTATAATTTCTTTACAATAGTGAAACCATTGTCTGATCAACTATGGAGCATCAGCACTCTTTGCTTGGTTAGGACTGCTTCAGTAAAATGGCTACAGATCATTTTAATATTTCTTGATGGCACTGTGGACATGAATGAAAAAAATAAAAGAAAAAAGCTGTTTATCTCTGGCATCTGTAGTTTGAATAATTTAATCCCTTATGTATTTCCAGATGCCACAGCTGAGGAAATTATCTTGGATCTAATTTTGTCCTTCATCCCCTACTATATCTCCACTTTTAAATGCATTCACTTAAAAATCATATGCTACTGAAGAAAAGCATCAGGTGCTACTATAATGACAAAACAAAATGATGTGAATACACAGTCCTAAAATAAATATAAATGAGCAGATTATCATAATCTTTCCAGCCCTGTCACATTAATACTTGCATTTTCTCAACAGCTCTCCTGATTCAACATTTACTGTGGCTCTATCTACATAACAGGCTTAAAGATTTCCCCTTCCATTTTAAAATATCAATCTCTTTTTCCTTTTTGGGGATGGCACCTTCATACTATTGCTTCCAAATACTGCAGGTAGCTTCTCAAGAACATTTTGTTACCAGGAAAGGTTCTCAATACCTATTTTCTAATCAACTGTGCGACTTTCTTCAAAGCCAGGGTTACCATTCTCTTTCAACTCATGTGTTTCTAAAACTTCAAAGGCTAGTACGTGAATACCTTTTACTTTAAAGGAGTTTCTACCATCACTCTCAGATTTACAACAAATTCTGTGTCCTTAATGAAAATATGGAAGCATGATGACACAAAATTCTAGAACAGTAAAATACATTAAAATACACTATGTGAACTGAAGAAAAGAAACTCACTTCATGTTTCCACGCTTTGTCCAGTAGTGCAAATGTAGTGAAGTCTCTTGGAGCACAGAAGTACTTGCATTCTGGACTAGGACCATCAGAAGAACTTCTGATCTGTTCAATGTCTTTATCAATAAGTCCCAGAATTAAAGGATCAATCAAATACACTGGTATATTGTGACTGGATATTAAGCCTAGGAACTTCCTAACCACATGCTGTTTGACAGAAGAGAAAACTAGAAGTTAGAAACATCATTTGGAAGTGCATACAAGTCAGTACATAAACTCTTGACAAACTGATAAAAGGAAATCTTATCTCCCAAAGTGCCTTATCTAATCTGAATGTGCCTTTACTTCCACAAACAATTGCAGAAATTGAAATTCCTTCTTTCAGAAAAGCAGCCTGCTCTCAAGCACACCCTATATCTAAGACTAAAGGAAAAATCTTTCATACTCACTTAAAAATTTCCTGAAATTTAAGTGCTTCAGAGTGCTGTACTCTAGAAAAGCCTCTAAATTAAGCTCTAGATTCTTTCCAGTTCCAGATCAAGTTGGAAAGCGCTTAAATAAACTAACAGATGACAGATGTAGATGGAACATACATATGGGTGCTGAGAGAACTGGCTGATGTCCTTCTGAGGCTCCTCTGTTACATTTCAAGACTAGAAAGAGCTAAATTCCATACCAACTCCAGAAAGAAGACTCTGGAGCACTCTAGTCAGCTTTATCTCAATCGCCGAAGAACTTCAGGAGCAAAAGCCCCTGTAATGTCACATGTAAGCATACAAATGGCAAAAGTGTGACTGGGAAAGTCAGCCAAGTGCAAATCGCACCTAATGACCTCACTGCTGTGGAAGAAATAATTAGCTCTGTGAGCAAGGGGAGAGCAATGGATGCTGCTCACATTCAGATTTTAGCAAGTCTGTTGACCTACTCCCACACAGTGTCCCTGAACCTGAAGTGGAGAGATATGTACCGGGTAGGTGCAACGAAGCTGTATGGAGAACCAGCTGACCATCAGGCACAAGGATCAGCTGTACCATGTCCTGCCAACCACTGGTTATCTACCTACTGGTATCTCAGCAGCATTCAGTTCTAGTCAACACTGCTTTGTAACTTTATTAATAATCTCCACAATAGCAAGGAGTGCGTTCTCAGAAAGCTGGTAGACTACACTGAACCAGAAGACCATTCAGTATACTGGAGGGCAGGACTGCCATTCACAGAGACCAAGAAAAAGTCCAGTTACTCATACTGATGGTGACAGGAAGCACAACAAGGACAATCTGTGCAAAGGCAAAGCCTGGCATGTGGGATGGGTGAAATTCACCTAATAGGAAAGGTTGGGGCAACTGAGCATGAGAAACTGCAGAAAAGTACCTAACTGTTCTGGGGCAAAACAAGAGCAGTCTACAGAGTGCCAAAGTGAGTTGGGTTACACCAGCATTAGGAAGACACAATCTGGAGGCCTAGTTCTGCCTTTAATAATAGCATAACTAGGAGGTACAGAGAGGATGAAGCCAAGTTCTTCTCAGAAGTGCACTCCTGCAGGTTGAGAGGCACGTGGTTAGAAAACAGGAAATTGCAATCAGACGTTAGCAGAATTTTTTCCCAGTATATGATCAGATGCCCAGAAAGGTTGCAATATTTCTATTCTTAGATCTATTGGAAGCTTAGCTGGCAAAAGGCTGAAGAAACCAGATCTGGTTGGCTCAACTCCGCAGAAAGTGCTGAACTTGCATCCGCTTCTGTGGATCTAACAGAGTGATCATATGGTAAATACTGAAAAGCAAGTACACACAGATTGCCTGGACTTTACTGCAACTAATTGGTTGTGGCAGATTCTCCACGCACACAAAACAGATCTCTCCTACCTCACTATTTTCAATTGGGTTTATGCTTTACACCTTAGGTTCAACAGAGACCTCTGCTGGAAAGAAGGAGGCTAAGCCTGTTGGAAAAAAAAAGGCAACCACCCAGCAACCATAATAAGGAATGGCAAATGAGAGAAAAAAGGAAACCTTACAGTCCTTACAGAATCATTAAAAAGACCAAGACAACCACATTTTCAGTTCACAAGTATAGTGCTAATCTTTCGTGGAATGCTCTCAAACAGAAAGGTTTTATGCAAACACCGACTGCATGATGCAGTCACTCTAAACCAAAAACAGAAAGGGCTTTAGCAAGTAACAAGTAACAGAAAAAAAATAATCAAGACTTGAATGAATCCTGAAAGCTTAAATCTTTGTACACAACTACAAATCAATCACTGTCTTTCCAAAAAAATATGTGATAGTCTTAGCTCAGTCTGCTGGTAAGTGGAGAGAAAAAAATTATTCTAACCGCAAAACATCCCTAGGAAATGAAGTTCTTTCTTCCATGACTTTTCGTGGAAGATTTGATTTACTTGAACACTATTGGGAATTGTGGGAAATAGAAGTTAAATTTTAGAACAGTGTTGAGCACCTGCTGTCATTTATATCACTAATAAGAAGGAAGCTTCACACTACCCACTGTCTATCAGTAACACTAACTATCCTTGATGCCTAATGTGCACAAAGCATGATTTGGCAAGGAGGCGGGAAGAACATAGGGCATTCAGCTGTGGCCACACTGCCTAAAGGGTAAATATGTACCAAGAAGGCCCTGTGCATGGGGAGAAGATTTACTAACTCAACTCAGAGGAGAATTTTGATCAAATACATTTAAATGTCCATGGCACAGGGACAATTTACAGCAGTCACAGCTGCAATTGCTATTAAAATCGTAGCTGAGACGTTTAACTGCAAGAAATAAATTTCATGATGGAAAATACAGTTCAAATCAGGAAAAAAAAAAAAATGTTTATATAACAGCACTGCTAGGCTTTATGTCTGTTATATCTCAAGGTTTCTAGATGAGGCACAAAAAAGGAAAACAACAGGCTGCTATCCAAGCTACTAGTCCACCAAATTGATCCTGGTCTTCCAACTCAAGCTCTCATACTCTTACAGTCAAATTGCTCAGTCCATCCAAACAGATTTCACTTTCCAACTTCCAATACTGGTACAGGGTTCTGACTTCAGAGAGGTGGAAAAACAGGAGTGATATAATACAGATTAAACAGATGCAATCAAGAGCAGCACACTACATGTGCTCTACAAGCAGAGGCGAGCCCACCCCTTTAGTGATTTCCACTATACTCAGCCAAAAGGTAAGCAATATGCTAGTCTTATTTCTATAATTACAAGAAGCAAATCAGACTGATGAACAGGAAACGAATCTGTGCAAAAATGTCTACTTTTTTTTTTTCTTATTACTTTTCCAGGAAAACAGGTGTTTCTACTTGGAACTTAAATCAGCAGGAAAAGATGATCACGGTATTGAGCAGAAACTCATTCACATAGGGTAGCATGGACTCATCATGCAGGGACTCAAAAGGAAGGAGTTCTAAAGTAAAAAAAACAGGATCATGGACCATCCTGTTCAATTACGAATAACCCTGTAAGATCAAGTTAGAGCTAAAGAGAATTCTGCCTACAGAATGGCGGGCTGGAAGCTCCACTGTGACTTTATCACCTAATGCCATATTAGTGGTTCCAAAGAGGATGCCAACTCCAAGAACTGCAAGAGTCTTCTTCGTGCCAGCAAGCAGTCCACAGAACAGCTGGTTTGGATTATTTCCAAGTACAGTTCTTAGTACGAACACCATTCCTTCTGCTCAGCAGGAACAAGGCACTTAAGTGGCTATTTTCCTAACTAGCAGTGTTATCATATTGCATCCAACGTAAAGGGCAATCAGATCCCAGTACACCTTCTCCTTAACCACCTTTGCTGTTCTTGCAGGAGGAGATCTGTCAGTGAAAGACTTCTGTACATAAATACTAACACTACAGGTACCTGAGTATCTGTACTTATACCACATACAAATTTGTATTCAACTGACCAAGTTTTTCTTTCCCAGGACCAATGTGATGTTCCAGCTGCAACAAATTCAGCACAACTTCAGTAAAACATGAACTAAAGCATACAATTTTGAGTACGTAAGGGCACTCGTAACACTTGTCCTGAATGCTGGAATGCAGCAAGTAGCAAATGCTGAAATGTATAATTTTCCTGCTTGTGAAGAGCTCTATGATCCAGCATAACCAGGTAACGAGGACCACTCAGCAGCTGGCTAAGTGCGTGCAGCAATAAAGAAGTACTACTCTATGACCTGCTGACTCTTCTATCATGATACTATCAAACAAACTACAAGCCGAAAGGCCAATCTTCTCAATACTCTGTCTGAAAGCACATGAAAGCCTAGATCAAAACTTCTGTCAGAAGGAGATTTGATTCTAAGAGTATAACACAGCAAAGGACCGCGGACAAAAAGGCTGCAACCCTGTCTCAACTCCACGGTGAACAGTTTTGAAACACGTAACCACCTCACTCAGCGAAAGAAGCATCTTTCCGTTCTCAACACTAAAGCACCCCCTGCAGAGAGGCAGGAGAACCAGGCCTTGCATGTGCAATTCTGGGCAAGTTCTCCGAGAGCCGGAATGGAACCCCGCAGACAGTGACATACGTACCCATCTAGTGCTGTCCTGGCCAGGCTGGCTTCCTCCGGCTTTTGAAAAAACTGCTCCATTCTATCAAAAACAAAGAAAGGGAAATAAATAAGTTTCAGCTGAATATCTGCTCATGACCTCTTAACAACGTTTCCAGGGGCTTTTGTCCAGTTAGCCCTTTGTGACTACGCCCACAGTCACCCAACTGCAGCACTGGCAGAGAAGCAGAAGCCTACTGCCGTATTCACTGCTATTCGGGCAGGCCGGGCCGAGCCGTGGGGGCAGGATCGGGGCTTCGCGCTCGTGAGCCGAGGCCAGCAGCGGGCCGACAGCACGGGCACCGTTAGGCGGGCGCCACGGGGGCAAAGCGGCAGGGCAGCGCAAGGCAACCGACTTCGCGCGGCCGGAGCACATCGACGCCGCGAAGCCCCGGCAGCGAGCGGCCCGGCTTCGGGCCTTCGCAGACGACGAGGAACGCATCAGCACGGCCTCGGTCACAGCCAAGGACTGCGGGGAAGCGGTTTTACCTTCTGCGACAGGTAGAACTTGTAGTAGTAGAGCTGGAAGAGGAGGAACACCAGGCTGGTCAGGCTCAGCACGGCCAGCACCGCGTTCTTGTTGACCTTCTGCATCAGTCCCGAGGCCACACGGCAACGCCGCTCCACGGCAGCGCCGCGCCTCTCATCTTCCCCGCCGCCGGCCTGCGGGGAAACGCGGGGCGGGAGGCGTCGCACGGCCCCGCGGCGCCACTCGGGCCGCGGCGCCGA
>JAPSGF010000066.1:1304500-1338096 GCA_035772895.1 Perdix hodgsoniae
TATCACGTGCTACGTTATCACGGCTGCCGTTATCTCCTCTCCCTCTCCCCCTCCCTTCCCTCCCCCCTCGCGTCCCGGCCCCGGCGCAGCAATGAAGGCGGCATGCCATAGGTTGAGATGTAGGAGTCTCAGCTTTATTTAGTACTACGAAACGCTGGCAACACACGCACGTGAGGGACGGCGGAAGGCGCTCTGCCTCCAGCGGGCGGCGGCAAGCCGGCGGGCGGGAGAGAGGCTGCGACCGAGTTCCCCCGGGGAGAACGTCCGCCTCCTCCGTCTGAGTACCAGGAGCAGCGAAGGAGGTCTGTGCCACAGCTTCGTGCCGATCTTCGAAGAGAAAAAGCAGTGAGGAAAGACAGACAAGCCCCCTTCGGCCTTCTCAGTTGGTACTTAAGGGAACACCTATCGATGGATGCTTTTACATCACCCTTCCTGCAATCCGCACTCCTAAATTCGCACATCTTCTCACAGACACGAAGATAACCACCTGCTATATTCACTGGGAAGCCTCCAGTTCCTCACAAGTTATGCTGAAGATAGTTTAACGCTGAAATATTACCAGTGACTGCTGAACTGAGTAGTAATAAAATCTCATTTTGGTCATTTAGAAGATCTCCCCTGACCTGCCACCAAACAGTCTCTGGCTCCAGAGCAGGGAGGCTCAGTATTGAGGTCACCAGCTGTATTAGTGCATTGGGCAGAAGATAATCCCCGCCAAAGAACCACCCCTCCAATCCCTGAAGCTTCCTCTGAGGAAAAAGCAGCTTGAAAGGCTGCGTGCATCTCTCTTTACCTGCAGAGCAAGTTCTTAACAAATATCATTAATATACTTTGTACAAACAGTGTATCAACTGTATCACTAATATATTGGTACTTAAGTCAAAACAGACACTAGCTCAAAAAAAAGTCTAAAAAAACCTAAAGTGCTTAAGGCAATTCTTCATATCCCCATTTACTGGAAGAAAAAAAAAAAACAAAAAAAACAATGGAACTAGCTGTTAGCAGCAAAGATCTGAAGTCTGTGCAAACTATTGTAACAAATTTACCTTTGAAGAGTACAAAGTCACATGTTAAGTTAATTTAGGACATTGGTTAGACTAAAACTTGCAAGTCAAAAAAAATCACAGTATGAAGCACTTCACACTTCCTTCAAACTAAGCATTAAAGAAAAGAGTTACATAGGTTGCTCTGAAAGCAACGCCTCTTATTTCCATGGAAACTACAACAGATACAAAGATAATACTATTTGATAGAGCACATTCTCAGCTACAAAACACATCTTTAAAACAATCACCACCATTAGCTATGCATTTTTATTATTATTATTATTTATTTTTTTTTAACTGTGAGCAAGAGTGCAGCATGCAGGCTTGTAAAGGCCTGCTCTAGCAAAAGTGACCCTCTATGGCCACTGGCAAAACACACCACTCGTTGCCTCATCTTTATGCACATCCACTGTTTGGTCTCCATAAACATTCAGCAAGTGCCGATTAATGTCAGTGGGTGCCATTATTTCCACATGGAGGAATTCAATGACACACCTTTGCTTCATTCCCACTTCCAAGACAGACACCATTCTGTCAGACTGCCCCTCTGCTGCCATCTCTCATATGACAACAAAATATTGCCTGGAAGACTCAAACCATACTGCCATACCACCAACACCTGCCTCTGTGACCATAGGTCAATATAATAAAATAGGAGGTATTACTCATGAGCACCCTCATACATTTTAACAGTTTGTGTATAATCAACTTAACCTTACAGGTTACACTACAACTTGTTGAAACAATCTCATAATTAAAATCATAGAATCCTAGAATAGTTGGGGTTGAAAGGGACCTTAAAGCCCACTCAGTTCCAAAACTCTGCACTGGGCTGCCCCCTTCCAGCTCAGCTTGCCCAGGGCCTCATCTCCAACCCAGCCTTAAGCACCTCCAGAGATGGGGCACCCACAACTTCTTCAAGCAGCTGTGCCAGGGCCTCACCGCCCTCTGAGTAAGTTACTCTGACATCTAAGGTAACTCTCCCTTCTTTTAGTTTAAAACTATTCCCCCATGTCTCATCACTTGAAGACAATGTAAAAAGTTCATCTCCTGCTTGTATTTCAACTATGAGGGCTGCAATGTAGTCTCTCCACAGCCTTCTCTTCTCCAGGCTGAACAAGTCCATCTCCCTTAGCCTTTCTTCATAGGAGAGGTACTCCATCCTTTTGATCAACTTTGTGACCTCCTCAGGACTTGCTCTAAGAGCTTCATATCTTCTGCTGGGTGACTCGAGGCCTGGACTCAGTACTCCAGATGGGGCCTCACAAGGATAGAGCAGAATGGGGGAACATCCCTTTGCAGTGCTCTTCATAGAATCAAAGAATTGCTCAGGTTGGAAGAGACCTTCAAGATCATCAAGTCCAATCACAACCTAACCACACGACCCTACCTCTAACAACCCTCCGCTAAATCATGTCCCTGAGCACCACATCCTAATGGTTTTTAAACACATCCAGGGATGGTGACTCAACCACCTCCCTGGGGAGCCTATTCCAGTGCTTAACAACCTTTTCTGTAAAGAAGTGTTTCCTGCTATCCAAATTAAACTTACCCTGGCTCAACTTCAGGCTATTTCAAGCTCATCCTGTCACCAGTGAGAACAGACCAGCCCCTCTCTCTCTGTAAGCACATTTCATTTCAGGTATTTGAAGAGATCAATAAGGTCCCCCCTCAGCCCCCTCTTCCCCAGACTGAACAGCTCCAGATCCTTCAGTCTTTCCTCATAGGGCATATTCTCCAAGCCCTTCACAAGCCTTGTTGCCTTTCTTTGGACCTGCTCCAGCACCTCCATGTCCTTTCTGTACTGAGGTGCCCAAGACTGAGCACAGCACTCAAGGTGGGGCCTCAACAGTGCTGAATACAGAGGCAGGATATCTTGCTCATCACACCATTCCTGATACAAGCCAGGATGCCATTGGCCTTCTTGGCCACCTGGGCACACTGCTGGCTCATATTCAGCTGACTGTCCATCAGTACATCAAGATCCTTTTCCAGTAGGCAGCTTTCTAGTCACTCCTCCCCAAGCCTGTAGGGTTGCCTGGGGTTGTTGAGACCAAAATGCAAGACACTTGGCCCTGTTGAAACTCACACAGTTAAACTCAGCCCATTGATCCAGTCTATCCAGGTCCCTCTGCAGTGCCCTTCTCCCCTCAGGCAGATAAACACTCCCTCCCAACTGGGTGTCTGTCTGCCAACTTACTGAGGGTACACTCAATCCCCCCATCAAGATCACTGATAAAGATGTTAAATAGAAGTGGTCCCAGTACTGAGCCCTGGGGGACACCTTGTAACCTCTCTTACTACACTCTCATTACAGAGTTAGAGATTACTCATGGTTGTTTCTCATTACACACTTTCTCCTCTGGAAAGAAAAATTAGTACTTACAGTAGGGTAAATTTAAATAGAAACTGTAACTGGACATTCAAAAATCAAGCAGATGTCTGAGTAGTAGGAACAAACAGTTGGCTACATGTCTATTAACCACAGCTGAAAGAATAAGTCTCAAAATAAGAAGCAACCATCATAATCCTTCTCTCTCTAAACACCACCAGGGCCCAGGCATGCAAATCTCACATAACAATGACATCTTTGCAGTTGAGCTCCATTCAGATGTTCACTGCAATAAAAAAGCTAAAGAAATAAGGAAGAAATACTTGAGATGTGGATAGTAACAACTGTCTATGTGGTAGCTTCAGATGCTGTTCATTTAAGGATAATGTCATAATCACAGAACCACTGAGATTGGAAGGGACCTCTGGAGACCATTGGTTCCAACTGGCCGAAAAGGCAGGTTCCCTACAGCAGGTTGCACAGGAAAGCATCCAGGTAGGTTTTTGAAAATCTCCAGGGGAGATCTACAACCTCTCTGGGCAGCTTGTTCCAGTGCTCTGCCACTCCCAAAGCCAAGAAGTTTTTCCTTATGTTCAGGCTGAGCTTCCTTTGTTCCAGCTTGTGCCTGTTGCCCCTTGTTCTGTTGCTGGGCACCAGCAAAAATTGCTGGGGCCCATCTTCTTCACTCCCATTCTTTAGGTATTGTAAGGGTTGATAAGATGCGCTCTCAGCCTTTTCCACGCTAAGCAATCCCAGATCTCTCAGCCTTTTCTCATACAGGAGATGCTCCAGGCCCTTAATCATCTCCATAGCTCTCTGCTGGACTTTCTCCAGTAGTTTTCCCTTCTTTCATGTACTGGGGGAGCCCCAAACCAGACACTACTCCAGACATGGCCTCATCAGGGAAGAGTAGAGGGGGAGAATCACCTCTCAACTTGATGACCATATTCTTTTTATTGTGGCCTAGGTTACCATGGACCTTCTTGGCCACAAAAAGCACAGTATTTCATGGCCAACCTGTTGTCCACCAGGACACCCAGGGTATTCTCTGCAGAGCTCCTTTCTCCTTCCCAGCAGGCCAGTCCCAAATCTAAACAGATGCATGTGGTTATCCCTTCCCAGGCTTAACCCTCTATTACCATTCCACCTCTTCTGACACTGCAGGCCAACATAATAAACTAGGAGGCATTACTTTCAAAGCAGTTCGAATATGTATCTGAACAAATTATTTCTAAGCTCTTGGATGTGATTAAAGGGAAGCAAGCAGATTATTTTTAACAATCAATGATATACAAATAATTCTCACTGAAATGTTAACTCTTTCCACAAAGAATATAACATGACTTTTTTGATGCTGCTGTGTTTTGGTTGGCTTTTTTTATTTTAAAGCTCTCCCACTAATAAATCATTTGACTACTATTAAAATTCCAGGTAAGAACTAAGATAAAGAAACAATCATTTTATGTGATTTGTGGAAGAAAATATGTGACTACCAATCCAAAAGTAAATTAGGTGTTTTTGATATTTTTTTTTTTTAAATCAGAAAAAAGCACAGATTGCTCTATTTCTTCATATCTACCCCGCAATCTCTTACGTGAATAGATATTCTTTTGAAATACCTGCTTGTTATCTCATGTTTGTATGGGAAAACCAATACTACTCATCTATAGTCAAATAATTCCTGCTGGGAGAGCTAAAAAAATACTATTTGTTATATTCTTCATAGAAAAATATTTGTAACAAAATTAATATTCAAGTCCATAACAAAATGCTTAAGTACAGTAATAGAAAAGTACATAGCTACAGCTCTTGGTTTTCCCACCCATTTTTCAAACCGATTCTCAAGTTTCAGCGCACAGCAGCTGCACTGAAAAAACATTCAACAATACAAGTGTTCAATAGGCATTACTGGGCGATATTATTTAGACTAGTAGTTGATCTGCTTAATCCATTTTCATTTTCCTGGAGTGCAGTGAAAACACTTGGCACCTGCAAACCAGTACTTACTGCAAGACCACCACACCAGATCTGAAAGAGAAAGGGAAAAAAAAAATCCTTGAATTATCTAAACATTATGAAGCAGTTATATCTCTGCTCTCCCCTCCCATAGTGGAGCTGACAGAACTTAACCCACAGCTGCATTTGTCTTCTCTCTTTCTCTGTAGTCATCACACAGAAACATTCTAATCAGAAGCCAATTCTGAATAATCATCGAATAGCTCGAGTTGGAAAGGACCTTAAAACTCATCTATTTTCAACCCGCCTGCCATTCATCCACTAGATTATGTTGTCCAGGGCACTAGCATTACACCATAAAAATCAAAGATTGTGCACATTCTATGCTTTCCAACTAAGTTAATAAAAAAAAATTCTATACTTAAGACTAATATCCTAACAGCAAGTACTTAATGACAGTTATAACCAATATACAACAGTTCTGCAGTGTCTGAAAGCAGTACTTCGTTCCAGTGTGACATGACAGAACTATGTGAATGCAAGCATTGACATAGGTCAGTGTAAAAACCAGTTTTGAGGAGATTCAGGGCTGCCATTGTAAGGGACAACTATTCTCCAACTGAATGATATTAAAGAATGTGTGCCTAACTGCACAAATAAATTTCAGTGCAACAGCTGTAATTAAACAGCTTGCCTTTTTTACTTTAACTTTATTCAAATTAACATCAATAATGTAATAGAGACTGCAGCTAGCAACTTAAACTCTGTTAAACTCTGTAGGAGACGAAAACAAATAGGCTGAGTTGTACAACCAAGTGTTCCCTTGCATGCCTTAAGAACTGATTTATGAGTCAGCTGTAGCAACGCATAATCAACTTGCAGTGGTATGCCTGACAGTAAAGTATGATGAGAAGTAAAGTTGCCTGGGCAATCTTTATTAATCAGCCTAATTACACAATCGAACTACAGTGCTGTGTTTTCTGTGGGCTGGATTACAAGATGTAGAAGGTCAGTGTCCAGGCACCTGAGTTGTTACTATGAACTAAAGTGACAGCCTCCTCAGATGCCTAAGTTCTCCCAGGCCTATATCCTGCTCCCCAAATATGATGTGCTTGGTAGGTGGCTTATAATGCAGCTGAGGCCCCCAACTCCATTTGTTCAAAGCCCGTAAAGGAAGAACAAGTATGCAGTAACTTATTTTCTTTTCCCGCATTTTTGCAGATTTGAATTTTCACAATTAAAGCAAGTTTACATTGATTAGGCTAAAGGCAGAAAAAAAGCATGCAGACCAGAGAAATGGCTAGCAAGAAAATCCCACTGCTTTGAAACATTTGAAGGCTAGAATGCTTTATTTCAGAGGGATGTATTTAATCTAGTTTTATCTCATGGTATCTGCTCTAGCAGCTTTTAGCATATTGGGCTTTCATCTGCATCAGTTTGGATCAATTATTGTAGCAGGATCATCAGCTAACAAAACACACAATGAATTTATAAGGATTTTTATAAAGATGAAGCGTCTTATCATAGTTGAGACATCTGTAACAAAGAGCTTGGCCCAGTGAAGCATCAGGGTATAGTGTAAGCACTGTGTGAAATAAAGGGAATAAACATTTAGGTATTCATCATTAGCAGTAATCCACGTTTCCACCCTTAAAGCACAACTATTAGTCTTCAGCACAGTGAATATTCAGTGTTCGAAACAGATCAAAGTTTTGGATACTGACCATAAAGGCTGGTAACAATGGCTGTGTAAACTTCATTCTGAAGGTATGTAGTGGCACCTTTGAGATTGCGTTGTAAAACGTGAGTTGACCTGAAAGAGTCAGAAAGCAAGCTGAAATACATGTTTAATGCTGCTGCTGTCTAACTTCCTGCAAGTCTGGTACTTTTCCAGACAAACATCTGGAATAATTTTCCTGGAACAGAATTAGTTTATTCTATGACTGAAAATTTCTCAGCAGCTGTGTCACATAGATGATTATAAGCATTATTACATGAATAGCTCTGTCTTTTTGTAAGAGACTGTCAATCAGAAGCATCAGTAATGTACTACTTTGCCTTGCATTGCTTCAGCTAGGTACCGTTATTCAAAAAAGCTTTTTAGCTCAATTTCATAGAGTTGTAGTTTACCTCCATCAAAGTTGCAGTATACTCCTAATCTGTCTGGAACAGGTATATCCAGTGTCTTGGTCTTATTATTATGTTTCGCTGCAAATGTGTTTTGCAGCCAGTTGTTGACATGGATGCACCAGCTTATGTTAGTCTTTCCCAGCTGATCATATTTCCCCAGGGTTTTATACGCCACACCCACACTGTAGGATTTGCAGTCCTTCTGTGCTCTCACTTCCCAGTAGTGCTGACCGCTTTCAATAGCATTATTTCCTATAAAAAAAAATACATTCAGTTGCTATATTTGTATCTTACCATTTTTGCTTCCTTACAGCAGTTAGGTTTCCCCTATTTTAGCTTCTTTACAATAAAGACTTTGAAACAGAAAAATCTGAACGACTAGTAACAAAGAATATATATATTGTATAAGTAGAAAAGAGATATAAAGCAGAAAAAGGAGACAGTTTTTACTTATATCCACTGAGACAAGATACATTTAACATTAACTCATGTTGAAAAGCTGTGAATGCCAGTCACTAAAAGCTTTGTAACAGAGGACTTCAAAAGACCTGAAGTCACTTGGTATAGCTCAAAACTATGGTGCTAAATAGGCAAGACTACCCCTGTGTGGGGCAGCATCAAGTACACAGCCTTGAATGAACTCAGATTTTTTGATTCTTATCTAATCTGACTTCAAAGTCATAAAAAAAGTTCACTTTACCTAACACGGTGTATGATTCACCAGCAAAGCGATCCCTGCTGCCCTTCACCGTGGCCTTTCCACCAATAGATGTCCTCTTTGGAGATGCACCACTTCTAAGAAAAGAACCGTTCAAGATTTGCATACTACTACAGCAATACACATCAAAACAAGTCTTCCTAGGCAAAAGCCAATTATGTTACAGAAAACATACACGAGCTACTGAAACGGCAGAGTCAAGTTCAGCCACTAGCAACACAAATCTAATAGTCAACTCATACACATGCACAAAAACTGAGACGGAAAACATGACAACCAGGAAAAAAAAAAATCAAGATGTAACAAGTTCAGAGAAAGGAAATAGATGAAAAAAGTAGATGTGTGGCACACAGACTTCTACATAAACCAGTATTTTGCCTGGAATACTCAGAACCTTGGACTGCTTATTTTTTGCATAAGATTTCTAATAAATCACATAAATCAGCTACAGCAGTTGAATACGAATGCGCTACTGATACTCGATGCAAAGATACCTACATTTCAGTATCAGTGAATGGAGAAAATAACACCAGTCTTATCTTAAAGACAGGCTTTTCACTATACATACTGCTTGGATAAACTGTGAAAGAAATCCCAAGAAAGAGTGCAACCCAATGAAGAACTACAAAAGGAATAAAACAATAACTAATTTCTAAAACCACACACTAAAGATGATACAAAACTCAGGAATATCAAATCTAAGCAGAATTAAAATCGATGAAGCAAGACTTCCAGAGTTTAATGTAGTACAACCCTCCTCAAAAAATTAAATATCAAAAATACATATTGAACAAGGGGGAATTTTATTTATTTACTAAGTCTTTCAAAGACCACACAAAATTAAGCTGTGCCATAGCTCACAGGAGCACACAGCAACACCATAGGAATCTTTATAAAATTTAAGAGTCTAATCCTAATCAAGAAAGGCTTTGCTTTTGATTAAGTATGATCGGAAAATCTCCCTTAGGAATTACTAACAAAATAAATGCAGAAAACTTTGCACTGGAGAACATATTAAGTGAGCAATCAGTTGTTTTAGAGAGTAATTTTTAACCCATGAGGTTTCCTAATGTTTCTAAACATTTTCTTTTACCTTTGTTATCCCTTCAAAATGTAATTCCTAAAAATTTAATCATTGAAAAAAATGAAAGCTAATAGCAAACTACAGTGAATATTAAACCTTGGTAGTCAGAAAATCATGTTGGGTTTTACTTTAAAAGTAATTAGCAGCAAAAATGTTTAACTTCTCAGAAGCAGCTATGTAGCTAGAGCTTTAACTTCACTGACAAGATTTAAACACTATAGAAAGCATGTTACTTCTGACATATTTCAGGGAGGTTTCCAAATCCTCAACCCCCAGAGTCTAGCAAACATGAGCTTATATACAAAAAAGGATGTTTTCCCTTTAACTTTCTAGTTCTGCTACAGTTTGGTAATGCTAATTATTGTTTAAATATCTAGTACAAGTACAGTGAAATTGAGCCTGTTACTGTTCTGACTCATTCTACATTAATTTCGAGTTTCTGGAATTGTTTTCAAATACTACTTCATAAAGGGTCAGAAAATGCCCCTTTTGTCTAGTAATGCAATTAGAATAAAGTCAGGTGACAATCAAAAGCTGAGTGGTATTAAACAGTCATAGAAAAATATGCTAGAATATCTGTTCATCTTCACTTATTTTGATCTAGTCAAGGAAGCCTTCAAGAAATCACTGCTCTCAAACTGATGATTATTTTTTAGCACTACAACCTAGCATATAAATTACCAATACTGATCAGAAACTAGACAACCTTCTAAAATGCTTGCAAGAACTACATGAACCAGGTGAGTAACATGCAATAATCCAAACTACATCAAAAGCTTTCCAATGTTATTAATGTCAAAGCTTGTAGTTTACTTACCAAAGAAAAAAGAAACAAGCAGTTGCATTAAAAAAAAAAAACAGCAAAACCAAGAATTAAAGCATAATTTCAGGGGAAAACACTGCAGAATCTATCCTGCTTTAGATAGAGACCATTCATTTGCATATCCAACAAAAGCCACTGAAATTTTTCTGCAAAATTAGGTATAACTGAGTTAGGCAGAAAGCAAGTGTGGCCACTTAGAGAATGACTCTAAAAAAAGCAGGTACTTTGCTAGAATTTCGTCAAAGTAATTAAAAAGTATTCAGTATAATTTTTTTCAGGTCTTCTTTAAATGGCCACCTGCATAGGCTTTCTCAACTAAATCTAACAGCCTTTACCAGTTCAGACAATGGCATTCAGTTTTAAGCATGAAAGTTTAAAAAAATATATATTTTATGTTGTTTTTAAGTGCTTACCTCTTCTCCCTTCAGAAATGGAAAGGCAGAAAACTTTATAGCAGTAAGTCAGTTTGGTGCCCTCTCTCTAATGCAGTACAGATTTTATTAGCTAAGAGAGTAACTGATGTATTTCTTCCACTCTTCTATAACAAAATCTTATGACTATGATTGTTATCTATAGTACAGCAGTTAGCTCCAGCTTTTGTTTTCTTTGGTGAAAAAATATGACTTCGAGCAACATTCATTCTCTTTTGGAGAAGACTAAGGACAGATATCAGAAGTTACAGAATGGCTTGGGTTCGAAGAGACCTAAAGACCATCTATTTCCAATTCCATCATAAGTAAGGATGCCTTTCTCTAGATCAGGTTGCACAAAACCCCTTCCAGTCTGGTCCAAGACATTAATACAGTCTTACAGATATGTTACAGGTTATTAAGAACCTTATGACCATCACATCCTTCCAGCCCATGTCTATTTGCCATGTGAAACAATTATTACTACAGCCTTTTCACCAACCATGGAGTTAGCTTCAAATTTTATACCCTCTAATACAGACTAATTTCACACTGGTACTTTTAGACAGGGAAGAAAACCCTCCTGTATGAATCAAAGGTCCTAAATCTCCTGCAAGAAAAGGTGTGCCTGAAATGCAATTGAACATGACCATATCCTACCAAACCAAAAGCAATAACTAGGGAAGACCTTCACTGATAGCTACAAAAACAAGGGACAAAGACTCCCAAGTTTGTAGAGCAAGAAGTCAATCCCTGAAGCAGGCTTAAGACCTAGTTCAGCAAAAATTGATAGCTCCCTGTTGCAGAACTATAGGCAGTGCACAGCTTCAAGAGCTTGTTTCACCTACACAAATTTTTCAGTACTGCTCACATCAAACAAAAACATACTCTCCTGACAGATAACACAGAAGAGTAATATCTACAAGAAATTAAGACCTGGACATTTGCTTTGATGCCACAACTACTAAGCCAGTGAAAAAGTACAAGAGAGCAAAAAGAGTAATTTCTCAAACAGGAGTTCTAACAGACAATCGTAACCAAAGTTCTAACTGAAAAAACAGTTATACAAGCAATAAGGGAATATTCTGACATAACAAAAATGATGCTTTCTCATTTAAAAAGTTGATTCAGTAGGTAGAACTGCCTTTTTTCTTTTTTCCTGATCCAAGACAAGTATTATACAAGTTCAGAACCAAAAAATAGCTGTATTCAAAAATAAGAACTAAAAATATCAAGTTAATGATCATTTCTGAGAATTTTAAAATAACTGCAGTTAGAAGAATCTCCATTAAGTCACCATACGGGAGAAGTTTAAAAATATATTATGGATATATACTGGATATAGATGAATCCATAAACAACAGGGGTCTTTGTATGAACTCTAGAAGGTACAATTCTTCTACTGTATATCACACATCCTGCACACCCGGAGGTACTCTTATAGGACTATTTTCCAGTCACCAGAAAACACACAAAATCTGTGAATACACAGTCAAATTCTTAAGAATTTTATAAAGCACATATAAGCTGTTACTGATAAAGGCTATTAGATTGCTCACTACATCAAGCAAAGGGATTTAGCAAAGATTCACAACAAAACTAGATGTTAGATCCTAAGAATGAGGTATATTATCACCTTTTACTGCTCTTCAGCACAGTATTCTGGCCACTGTCAGACAGAAGTATTCATTAAACTACTGTTGCATTATTACAATAAATTGTCCACATTTTTTAAATAGCATTGTTATCATACTTCTGGCAGTATATGCCTATAGGGAACATATTGGTTCATGTATTATTTCAAGCAGTGTTGATTATACTTTGAAGTTCCAGTTGAAAAATTTGAGGAAAAATTAACCAGCTCTATAGGCAACAGAAAAGTGATGGACACCATTCACACTTTTATCTTAGCAAGACTGTTGACCTACTCTCACTCTTCATATCTTCAGTGCTGGGATATGGACTGCGAAGTGGGCTAAAAGCTATGGAGGGAATCATTTGACCACCAGGCTCAGTGCTGGGGATGTGGTTTTCCAGGTGGAAGAACCCCACCCAATAGGAAAGACTGAGGGACTGCTGAAAGAAGAGCGATTCTGCAGAAAAACAAGTAGGAGTCCTGGTGGACAAGTCTGCAACATGCCCTTGTGGCAGATTTGGCCAACCACATCCATGGATCTATCAACAAGCCAACCTCCAGAGGAGGCCAAAACATTTTAAGAAAAGATATGTTCTATTATTGTTATCTTCCGCTATCTGGTTTGTTTTATTGGTACCTCTTCCTTACCAGTAAGAGTTAAGAGAAATTCAAATATTATTTATAGTACCAATTTCATTCTTAACTTTAGCTTTCCAAAAGGACACAGAAGCCAGATATTTCCTTAATTATTTTTATACTAGAAAACCCATCTCTTTACAAGCACTGATCTGCAAAACTACTGGACACAATTTTAGAGCTGAATACCAGTTACTTTCCAACATTTACTTCATCTTATTTTAGAACTTTGACTGATGCCTTGGCAAATTTATTTTGCCAAGACTTACATTCAACTTAATGTTTTAGACATTTATGACTGATTCCAGAAATAGCTTCTACATCTGTTACAGGGGAGGAGAAACAAAGAATGAAAATTCCTTGCAGAGAAAGACTTCTGAGTGAAAATTCTTTTCATGTCCCACTGTTGTACCATCAATTTAATTTCTCCCCACTCTCCCTTTTTAATTGCCAGATAATGCATTTCAGACAATACATTTACAGAGTTCTTACCTGCTTTTATTTTCTTTCCCTTTTACTTTTTCTTGGCCTTTACCTCCAGTAGGTTCCCATTCAACATAGGAATCTTCAACTTTTAAGTTCAGATGAGATGAAGTATTGTCCAAATCAAACACAAATGCTAGTCAAGACAAAATGTGAAACAGTGAAGTGAAACAATTCTCTCCCTCTGGTGGAGACTCAAAAAAAAAAGAGAAGGAGTCGTAGAGAAATCATAACATTATCATTTTACTTATAAGAAACATCACCTTATTAGTTTGATATTTGCAATCAAGGTAAGAAGCACCTTAAAGAACAATAATCTACCTTTTGTGTATGGGTTATATCAAAGTATTTTTTCATCTTCATAATGCTGCAGTGTTACTAATTAAATTCAACTAGTGCTTTCTGCTAGTTACAGCCTACTTAGACTCTTACAGTTATGATTGATTTGAAAAGCCATTCTCGTTCTCTATGCACCACAGTACTGATTCTCCAATGAGGTTTCTGTGATTAACAAGGACTACAATTGTGCAGACAACAAAACTGTCAGGATAAAACATAAGAGTTGCACTGCAAAGTCCACTACAGATACGAAAAAGGAGAATGCATGAAACTAGAAAAGCCTTGGCATTCGCTGCAGTCAACTTCTTTATCCAAGAAAAGGAAATAAATACAGCATGCTAAGTCCTCTAGAGATACTTACAAAAACTGTTCTGTGAGTGTCCTAATACAGTCAGCTATTATAGTCTCTATTATAGTCTGATGCTGAAAGTATACATGAGATTTTAAGATTTAAGATTATTAAATTATTTATATATTATTATAGGATGGTGAGGCCCTGGCACAGCTGCCTAGAGAAGCTGTGGGTGCCCCATCCCTGGAGGGGCTCAAGGCCAGGCTGGATGGGGCCCAGGGCAGCCTTATCCGATAGGGGGCAATCCTGACTATAGCAAGGTAGTTGGAACTGAGTGCATTGTAGCTTCTTACAATGTAAGACAAGGTTAAAGTCTTTCATATTTTACCTTTTGTTTCCAAAGTCACGGGATCGGAGTATTCCCCTGCCACAGCTTTGTTGCAAGCTCGTACTCTAACGTTAATATATTTTGTATCAAACTTTAGACCTAATAAAGTAGATGTTCAGAAAGCAGAATTGAGATTAACAATTGACAACTTTACAAGACTAAGATCTATTTCATATTGCAGTCTTTCATTTATTTCAATTTGAAAAAAATAATTAATGTATCACCATGAACTTAAAAGGTGAGTTTTTATAAAACATCATACTCCAAATACGAGAAAGAGCTGTCACTGTTCAAAGCATCCACGACCAAAATGAAACAAATGACACTTCATTACATATAGACAAATGGATACTCTGCAAAGCTTCAAAGCTAAAGTTACATCAATATTCTTTGGCTTTAAGCATAAACAGTCTGTACCTGATAATGTATATTCAGTAGCTTTAATATAGTCTATCAGTTCCCAAGACTGTTCATCTTTTACACGAGCAAGCCCATCAAAGTTGGTTTTCCTATATTCCAGTACAAAGTGATCAACTCTGCTGTCTTCTTCAGGCATTCTCCATGATACTGTTATACAGTTATCAATGACTAGACATGCTGCCAAATCAATCACTGGAGCTTTAGGAACTGCAGGAAAACAAATACACAAATCAGCTCAAAGGAAAGGAACAGAGTCAACGTGTTCTCCTTGTATTTATTAGAGTTCAGAAACCACCTACAGCCCACTAACACTCATTTCTTCTAGGGAATAAATTCCATTATCAAAGCACAATAAATGACTATGCAAAACTTTCACTTAATATGCACAAAAGAATAAACACTGACATCAGAATTAACATTTGCATCATGTTTTACACAGATTTGGGTTTTGTTAGTAAGTTAGGTTGATCTTCTTCTGCAAGCAATAAGTATATGTAAGAGCAGAGAAGAACTGAGCCCAGAGTTATGACCCTATGTTTTGGGTAACATTAAAAAGCCTTACTTTTCTGAGTCTTTTGATTAATATCAATTGCATGCCTCAAACATTATCACTTAGTTTGCTTCCATCACCACAGACAACAGTAAAATAGTTTTCCAGAACTAGCTACTTCCCAGTTATCTAGTTTCTCCCTCATCTTTTGTCTTAAAAGAAGGGGAGAGGATTCTGAAGATTTACTACAGAAGACACAGTAGGTTTGTTTATAAACAAAAGCCTGTTTTCACGAAATTGAAAAGCACTTAAGTCACTTGCTTGAAGTGACTTAAAGCACTTTGAAGTGTTTGAAGCACTTCTTGCTCAAAGCTTTTGGAAATAGGATCTGCAAAAGCTTTTTTGTTGTTTCAGCATTCACAAAAGCTTCAAAGAGGCCTAACATCAAGCAGGAACAGTTAAGAAAAGCACTGTGCCCATGCATCCACAGGACTTGCAGAACTACAGATTTTGTCAAAAAAATACCACACCACTTTTCATATTACTAAAGACTTGTGCATTTTTCCACATAGTTATGACCAATTAACCGATTTCTAATTATATTTAGGTTGTCTTTGTGCAGTTGAATCTATTATTTTTTGAAGAGATTCTTAGCAGTTATTCCTCCCAATAACAACTGATGACAACCAGCATCACTTTAATTATACTTAATTCACACTTAGAGATGTGCAATTTTACTGTCTATATACAAACAGCTTCTAGATATAGCTTCTCCACTAGAAGGAGGGCTAGTTTACTTTATGCATATCACACCTTTCCATTTACTTTTCAAATATTTTTAAGATGCACTGCTGGTCTGTACTCTTCCCTTTGGTTAAGAGAAGTATACTCAACCAACCATAGGTTTAAAATGTTTGAGAACAGCTAAGCTGCTGAGAAGAAAAAGCAAAAGTTTAAGTCTTGCTCCACCACAAAACCAAGATTGTTTTCACCTTCCCACATTAGGTCACATCAGGAAGCACCACCAGGTCAATTTTGCTTATAAATTTGAACTATCAAGTTTCAGTGCTAGAGTTACTTGACAGCTTAGTGCTACAGAAAGTAGAAAGTTATATCCAGAAAATTTTTCAGCTTACAAATGAACAGCCCAAACAATATCATTTTTTTTTGCATCTAAAAAGAAAAAAATCATGTATACAAGGGTCATACTAAATTGTATCTTTGTTCAGATACAAGATTATGAATGTTTGGAGTCAGATTTTAACACTCATCCTTGTCAAGTGTGCACAATGTGATCAGATTATCTAGATTGTTCCCTTATATGTAGAATACAAGGCAACGAGTAACAGAGTCTAAGAATACAAATAGGAATTTCTGACTAGACAGTGCCAGCTCAGTATTAAAAATATTGATAATTTGTTAGGCCTGTTACTATGCACTGTATCTGCAGCATAAAAGATAGATGTGCAAAATGTAAACTGATGCTGCCAAGTCCTTCACAAATTTGGAACAGTGACATACAGATAAAGAAATTTACATCCCTGCCAGCAGTACTCTTGTTGATATATTCTCAGTATGAGTCAAGGGCAAAGTGGAAAGAGAATAGGAAAAAATGAGTAAAATATGAAACATACACTTGGAATATATCATCTAAATTTACCACCAAACAGTTGTGATAGCATTCTGACTCAGATGTGATAATATTCATGTTGGCTGCTATTCATTCTAGCTAGAATGGTGCTTGTGTCTTGGATTTAAGATGAGAATAGCACTGATAACACATCAGTTGAGCAGTGTTTATACTACAAAATCTGATTCTTACGCTGCTTTGAGAGTGAGGAGGCTAGGGGTGCACAAGATACTAGGAGGGGACACAGGAGAGCTGACCTAAACTGACCAGAGGAACACTCTACACCATATGATGAAGCCTTCACAAGAGCTCCTGCTGTTTATCACCTTTTAACATTTCTCCATCATCATCTGTGGAAGTTGGCCTCTTCTATGTAACTAGCATTAAGACTAGAGGAAATGGCCTCAAGTTGTGCCAGGGGAGATTCAGATTGGATATCAGGAAAAATCTCCTCTCAGAAAGAGTGGTTAGGTGCTGGAAAGGGCTGCCTAGGGAGGTGGTTGAGTCACTGTCCCTGGAGGTGTTCAAGAAACATTTAGATGTAGTACTGACAGACATGAGTTAGTAAGGAAATACTGGTGGTATGTAGATGTTTGGACTAGATGATCTTGGAAGCCTTCTCCAACCTTGGTGATTTTATGATTCTGTGTCAGTCTGAACAAAAAAAGCTAAAGGGAGTTGTCTTTGCTGGGGTACTGGCACAGCATCATCCAGCTGTTGGTAAGGAACTACACTGTGCACCATTTGTTTTTGTATTAATTCTTGTAGGGTTTTCTCTGTTTTCTACCCCATTCATTTTAAACTGTTCTTACTTCAAACCACAAGTTCTTGCTCTTTCACATTTTTTTCATTCTCTATCCTATCCTGTTGCAGGCAAACAAAGCAAAGGGCTGCGTAGTGCTGAGGTACAGGCCAGTTTAAAACACAGCAGAAAATTCAAAAGTTCTGCTATCACAGTAGATAACCATTACCATGTATTTTATATCATACCGCTACTCACATTAGTAACTTAATAGCGTACAGTTCCATGCACATTTTACTACAGGCTATTAGGAATTCAGGGCATCAGTAAGCATCAGCTACCAGATATAGTCTTCAGAAACTTCAGGTAGTTTCATAAAGTACAGAAGGACATACAACCCGTGGGAAAAAAAAAAGACATGTGACCTGGAAGACATGTTCCCACTTCAGAAAAAACATAAATATCATTCTCAGAAGTGCCACGTTATGCAGGAATGAACAAAAAGCTAGAAAACTTTTACCATGAAGATACTCTGCTTAACATCCAATTAAAAATTGCTCATTAGGATGCATTAGGATTTTCTTTTTTTAATATAGTAATTTATTGAAGCAGTAACAAATTAAACTCACTGCATACAGTTTTACCTGGCAAAAACTTAACAGTCTGGAGTGCATGCCTTTCCCGGGTGAAGTCCACCATCAAATGAGTCATACTGTCACTGACCTCTGGTTTCAGAGAGATGCGAAATGCTGAAGCCATTGTGACTCTAAAGTCAGGAAAGCAGTATTAGCAAAACATGTTTTGCATTGTTTAAGGCCTGCAGTCAGTTTCAGAAACAGCAATCAGATCACTTGTATTTTTAATTTCAAACTGTTAGCCAAATAATGTTCTAAACTCCAAAATGTTCTAGTCTTTCATAACTGTTTAGCACAGATTCCAAAATAGTCTTGGTGTCTCAAAGAGACTACAGTGCAAGTTCCCAGTGATTCCATTACTAGACAGAGAGATGCTAAAAACTGCCAAGAGAAAACTTCAAGCCTGTCTTTAATGCCTTAGAATTGAAACAAAGAACTTGTATTACCTTACACAAAATGAGGAAGTCATAAAAATCTAGAACAGTGCAGAATTAGATGGCATTTTATATATTCAGGAATTTGAAACGTAAAACATTAAGTTTAGTAAGTCCAAAAAGGACAAGATTCACTGACTACTTAAAAAGTAGAATGCATTTTCTAAAACTAAATGTTGCTTGAAAGCCATTAATAATTATCAGTGAAAAACCTAAATCTTGTGATTTTGACTCTTATGCGGGGATGAAATGCCAAGGTTGCAGATACACAGAACTCTGGAGCATGCAAGTATTTGATCAGTCTCATAAGACATATCAAAGCACCACTCCATTTCCACTTCTGGAATCTTAGTTTAGTCCTTATTATGAATATTCGTAGGACACGTCAGTACTATTTGGACTAGACCAAAATAGAAGAGTAAGTCTATTTTCTGGATCTTTAATACAGAAGTCATTCAAATTCTGCCACGTGGCCTGATGACATTGATTTGAGATGGCACAAGGGTCTGTCTCTGCTGTAAAAAAAAATGTTTAACAACAAACTAGGCATCATTAGCAGATAGTCAACTGGAAACACTAATACCCAATCTACATGCACAGGTCTGATATATCTTCAGAGCACTTACAATGCATATCACTTCCCATGAGGTATTATGTTCTTCACTGGCATATAATAGACGGTGTGCTAAACACAGTTACATTAAAGAATGATTTAAAAAACTGAAATGTTAGGCAGTGAAGAAACAAGAATAAATATGAAGGTGCGTATTAAAGATACAAGCATGAGAAGATTATAGTGTGGGGAAGCACTGCACAATTATGACGATGAAATGAGCACAATAAAGCAGACAATATCCCAAGGCACAATTAACTTCCTGAAATTCAGTATGGGCAGGTAACAGCAAGATTCCACTACCTGACTTGACTGTTAGACTAAATCTACTCTTAAGAAAGTAAAATGCTCTGATTAGCTCTAACAGAACAGTAAGTCAGTCTCAGACATTACTAATTTCTCTTGAGGTGCCATTATTAATTTCTTTTGAAATTAGTCACATTTAATTTCTCTTGAGGAACCTGTCACAATTGGTTCAAAGGCAAGACTACAGAGCATTTCAAGAAAACAAAAAGGATAAGAGGATACCTTCTAAGTATTAACGGTTAAGTATTAATTAAATTTTAAAGAGCTAAGATACCTATCACTGCCACCATCCATCTGATTTGTTAACTACTTCAGTTCCTTACCCTTGGAAAAGTGAAGATTTCTCAATCAATTACTCACTTCACATTAAAAAAAAAAAATCAAGACAATTCAAACAAGCAGATTCTCCCTTGAAAATACATAAGCTGAAAGCAAACCAATTTGGTCAGCAAGAGTAACATACATAGGTAAGATCCTGTGAGTGGTCTTAGAAATTGTGACACACAATATAGGAAACTTTCTGAACCAGAATGTCAGACTCTCAGAGTACAATTAACATTTTCAGCTTAAGATGACGATAGATTTCATTTATTTTGAAACAGAAACGTTCCATTTCTAAACAGTAGTTTCAAGACACCACACAATGAAAACTCAATAGAAATAGTGAATTTAAATAGAGAATTTAAAACAGTTCAGTAATATCACCAGAAAATACTTGAAGTTAGCTAGCAAAAGTCTGTAAGGGGTAATAAATTAATCAAGACTTGATCACAATTTAAAGGAGCAGAGTCAGCTTGAAATATTCAACCTCACCCACCAGCTACTAAAACAGTCAGAAATTTTGCAGTAGAGATATGTTTCCCTTTGTTAAAAACATCTCTTTTTATCAAGGGATGAAAGGCCCAGAACCAGCAAGGAACAACACTGAAGAGAAAGAAAACTTTTAGTTCCCTTTCATAAGTTGTGATGTAACGAGGAACACTTAAGAATGCAGAATCCATGAATCTGATTCAAGCTGACTATGTTCCTTAAAAATAAATGCATTTTCAAGGATAAAACTAATTCAAAGAGACAAAAAGTGTAGGCTTTGTACTGTACCTATCTTTGATCTGTCTGGCAGCCTTGAGGCACATCAGGGAGAAGAGAGAGAAGGTAGTTAGCATTTTCATGCAAGTCTCAAAGGCAGCACCATGCAAGAAGACAGAACAATCTCAGTCCTACTGCTCAGGTTTGAGAATCAAAACAAGTTCAATATTTGCATTAAAAATCCATAAAGCATGTTAATAGTGTTAGTTAGAATTGCAACAATGTATATTTCCTGGAAACAAATCAATCTCAAGAACCACAGAGAACCAGCTCCAAGTTACCAAACTTCCTGTCTGTAATTTTGTCTCTCGAGATTTCTCTGCATCAATTATGTTACTCTCCATCATATTTCAAAAGAGACCCGTGAATAAGTTGGTAAAATTTAATGATTGTTATTCCCATTTAAATTGGAAAGTGTTTGGAGGTATTCAGCCATACCTGACTTACCTATGTTGTATACACACACAAAAGACAGGAATAACATGTTTCCTTTGAAAGTTACTGCACTACTCCAACATCACTTCCTAAAAGGCAGTCACTATGTGCCAAAATTCCAAAATACAAAACACAGTTTTTCCTCAGTATTTAAGTGATAACAATGAAGAAGGTGCAGAACCAATGTCTTATTTCAAAGCCAAATCTTAACCAGTATTTGGAAAGACAAAAAACCTAATCCCTCCTCACCAAGAGGAACTGCAAACAGAAAACTTCATTGTAGAAGTCATGATGGTTTAGTGAGACTGTTGAATCTCTATTTGGAGTTAACACTGCTACTAAAGTAGCATTCATCTTTACTGCCATCCTTCACAAACACTGTACTCAAACTTGCAAGCCAAACAAATGAGGGACCTACAGTTTTTTGTTTTTTTTTTAAGTATAAATGAGTGGGAGGAAAAAAAAAAAAGATATCCCTCTTATATAAAAACAATCTGTTTCCAAAGCAGGAAGCAGAAAGAACAAACATTCATAAATAATTTAGTGTAAGAGATAGCTTTGTTTTATATCAAACCAAAGCGATCATTGGAACTATTACTGATTTTCCTATGTGACAGCTGTAGACAAGTCACTGTTACTTACATACCCTTCCTTGTAATCTCTATATCTGGTGGAATATGTGGCATTCAGGACTCAGTGAACACATTTCTCTGCAAGACAGCCCTGTCTTAACTCCTTTGAATTTAGTTTCCAGGCCACTGACAAAAAAAGGTTCTCAGCCAATTTCATGTTGGCTGCACAGCAGCGTCAAATCACATCCTATCCAACCACAGCACTCTTTCATGTTCTGACCTCCAGGTAACCTAATTCATTAAAATATTAAAAAAACCTACACTAAAAATACAACCTAGTCTTGAGCTAGTTTCTCTTGAACAGATTTATTGCAAGATCCAAAAAAAACATATGCTAATTAAAAAAGGTATTCCAGTTAATAGTCCAGTAGATTGAACTACCTAATAGTCAATTCAGCATTACTACACCTGAAACACCTGTGACATTTAAGCTCAAGCTACTGTAAAAAGCTCCTAAATGTTGGGAGCTCAGTGAACTAGACTCCTGTATCTTAAGCCTCAAACTCCAAATTTAAAGACATTTTCTCCTAAACATTCAATAACTCACCTTTGCATATTTGACTGGAAAAAAACATTACAGATTATCTGTGAACAAACAACTTACAGAGAATACAAAGCTGCATTCTACATGCTGATCAAGAGTTAACAATCTTTGCATGTCACTGCAAGTCAGAAAAGACAACCCAAACTGAAGTGCTAGGAAAGACATTTAGTTTAGGAATTGTTACTTTTCAAAGCAAATGAATCAAAACCGACACTCAAAGCAAAACAGCACACATGTTGCCAAGCAGTACAAAAGGCAACGTAAGACAGCTTTCCCACCCAATCCTTTGGATTAATTTGTATTCTTGTTTCCATTAAAAGACAGAAAGAAAAAGTCATCTGGTCATGGACTCGGTGGACCCTGCTACTATTGTGAGAATTATTAAAGCAAATTATATTAGAGAACCCACTGTACTGAGTCAGTGTATACTTAGAACAGTTTAACTCATTTGTAAACATATCCTTCTTCCAGCTAGGCATATGTTGGCTCTCATTTATAAGTGTGCTGAGATAAAGCGTGCATTATTTGTATTAGAATCACAGTGCAAGGCCCAGATCTGGCTCTAGTCTTCATAGTATACAAAAACATTTGCAGGTTTTGGGAAATACAGGAAAAGTTGTCCTGAGTTCAATTTCATGAGCTCTTTCAGAAAAGCAAAGGGTTCAGATTATGAATATGAGTTCCACAGCCTTCATAAAGTTCTGCAAAACAAATACAACTGCATTCAGAATACTGGGACACTTTGCAAGTGTCATGCAATAGCTTAAGGCAAACAACAAGACATTTGCCATGGTTTTAAGAGCTGATTACCACAAGGTTTCAGTTCAGTTTTACAGGGATTTATTTCACCATCACTTTCTGGGTTGACTTACCTAGCATCAACACAGATTTGCTGAATACTGTTAGCTATATAGAAAAAGACATTCTTTTTCCTTCCTCCTCACACTTACTAAGACAACATCTATTTTAGTAGAGATTGCATGTAGTAGCAGTCATGATGGACCAATTTAGAAAGGCCTCAGAGCTGTGTGTGTAAGGTTTCAAACTTTTTTAATACTTAAGTATCATTAAGTGATACTGATACCAGAGCAACATGATGATGACTGTAACTGTACTTATGTAACTGTGCTACAGGTTAACTGTACTTATACAGGAACTAAGGAGAGGCTCTGCAACTTCTTTTTGCCCAATCATTAACTTCACACATCTGCAATAGAGCAACAAATGTCCCAAAGTGGAGTCCACCACGGCCGATGTTAAAAGCTCTACTACAGATGTTCAGGTTTACCCTGTACTTTTGATGCAGCTACTAAAGCTCCAAGGAACTGCCTGAAGATGTGCAGTTGTACTGCAAGCCCCTACTACTAATTAGGTCTGGAAAAAGTTACTGGATTTTATTCATATAGTTCTGTGAGCACTCCTAAACGATCACATTTGACCTTGACCACAAGCTAAACTTCCTTGAACACCACATCTTAATAGGCCAGCTTGACAAAAGCAAGTTAAAACTCAACACTACAGGCTAAAAAACACAGTTAGTACTCTGCTGAGTCCATTATCATAATACAGAAGCTACTAGAAATTAATCTAAACACCAGCACCTGCCTAACATGCATCCATTTAACATTTTCTACCTCTGAGAACTTCACAGGGTCCTTTATGTCCAGTGACTGCGCAGCAAGTTCCAGCAGCTCTTCAGAACTCTCCAGGGCATTACTACACTGGCTAAGCTGATTCTGAAGAAAAAAGAATATTTTTATACATTCATATTTAAAAGATTATTTGCTATGTACTAGTGTTACAGCTACATGGCTTTGCTATGCCTCTTTAATTACTTACAAAGTTACCTTAGCTTGTCAATTGACATACAGTGAGTTTTAACTAGAACTTCACTGTGCTTGACAAATGCACAGTGGTATAGAGCACATTCTACAAACCCGAAAGGGAAATAGAGCTGAACCGGCATATAAAAGGCAGATTTGTTTTTAAGGCGTGCTTCTCACAACATTAAGTTTACAGAAGCTATGAAATGCTGAAGTCCATGTATGCTCCTATTTTTACCTACAAAATTGTCCTTCATCAATGAACTTGGAGCTGTCGCATTAAAAAAAAAAAAAGGCATTTTATTCCTATCCAGCTCTACTACTGGCATAGGTATCTTAAAAACAAGTACTACAATATAATGAATGATGGCAAGGAAAGAAGAACAGAGAAAGAAGAGCAATAGGAAACTTTTTTGAGGATCAGTTGACAGTTAGCCATTAATAAACTACCATTTCCAGTAAATAAAGTAGTCCATAAGGAACCTCTAACATAACTAATTATGGATACACCCTCTAAGCAGATTAATTACGAACACTCCACAGGACTGTAAACAAACTGCAGGTCAAAAAAATGCACATTTTATACCTGGCAGCAGCTTTTCAACAGTCATTCAACACGTCTCTCTATCCATGTAATAATACACTGCAGTAACTCAAAACAATTTAACAGCAAGCAGCATTCTCATAGAACACCTTGGGATGGAAGGAACATTAAAACCTACCCAGTCCCAATATCTGCTGTGGGGTAGGGTTGCCACCCACTGGATCAGGCTGTCCAAGGCTGAACCCAACATGATCTTAAACACAGCTTCTGTGTATGCATGTTGTGTGTATGCATCAGGCAGCATGTTCCAGTGCTTTACCACTTCGAGTACAATATTTCCCCTAATAACTAAACCAAACCTGTCCTCTTTTAGTTTAAAACTATTCCCCCCCCTTGTCCAATCACAAACAGACTTCGTATAAAGTCAGTCTCCCTTGTGAGTGCCCCTCAAGTACTACAAAGCATTCTCTTCTCCAGGCTGAACAAGCCCAGCTCCCTCAGCCTGTCATTGTAGGAGAGGTGCTCCAGCCCTTTGAGCATCTTTGTCACCCTTCCCTGGACCCACACCAACAACTCCACATCTTTCTTGTGCAGGAGGCTCCAGGCCTGGACACTACTGCAGATGTGGTGTCGCAGGAGCAGAGCTGAGGGTGATAATTACCTTTCACCCTGCTAGTTGTCCATCTTTTGATGCAGCCCAGAGTAAAATAAGCCATGCAGGCTGTAAGCACATACTGCTGGCTAATGGCCAGCCTTCCATCCACCAGAATGTGCAGGTCCTTTTCCACAGGGCTGCTCTCAAGGAGTTCTTCTCCCAGTCTGCATACGTATCTGGGATTGTCCTGACACAACTGCAACGCTGCCCGTGGCCTTGTTGAACCTCATCAGGTTTACATGAATCCATTCTCAGTGTCCCTTTGGATGGCAGCCCTTCCTTCTGTCCTATCAATTGCACCACTTGGCTTGGTGTCATCTGTAAATTTGCTGAAAGTGCACTCAATCCCACTGTCTCTGTCCTTAATGTTGATGATGTTGAAGAGCACTGCTCCCAGGACAGACTTCTGGAGGACACCACTGATCACTGGCCTCAACCTGGACACAGAGCCATTGACCATAAGCCTCTGGCTGTAACCATCCAACACTTCAGTGTTAATAAAAAAAGACAGCCCTAAAAAAAAAAATGTACCTTTAAAGCAAGGAGTAAGAGTAATTTCTAGATTTTCAGCACTAACATCCAAGAAAGTTTGTGAAACTAGCTTAAAAATGAAATCCTAAGTCTTTTAAACCACTGTGCAACACCAATATAGATGTTTCAAGACAAATTAAGAAAATCCCTTAAGTTCCCTTAAACATGAAATTTCGACCACAGTGAAAGCTTTTGATTTCCTCATACAGAGTTTAATTCCAATCAATGGTAATGGTTTAGATTGATGCATTCAACACAACAGTTTTTATTTGTCAGTTTGGTTTAGTAGGTTCACTGTCAGGAAAAAGCACTCTTGCTGTGCACCTTAGAGGAATTTTGATCTGTCATCAAGTAAAGAGAACATCCCTTAGACCAAAAGGTTAGATAATAGCCACAGCTGAAAGATAAATAAGTGATTTAACAACTGTGTCAGTTTTCTGCAACACTGTATTTGTTTGCATCTTCGTCCAGTGCAAATAGTAGCTCCCCTGTTCAACACATACCAGGCAGGTTGTTCCCTGCACATGGGAAAGTAAAACTTTAGATGTATACCCAAAAATTCTGAAACGCTTTATCCTCCTACTTGAAGATTGGTGGAAAGCAGACATAGTAAGGAGGCCTGTGGAATTTGTATTAAACAGTTCCTTGAGCTTCTTTAAAATTATTAGCTTCGTAAAAGCTCCTCTTTTCTCCTTGGTGCCATGTATAAACAAATAAGGAAAAAGATTTAAGAGGCAGAATAATGATACCAGTTAGATCATGTAATGAAAAACACTAAAAAAACAGCTTCTGTTTATAGGATTAATTATCCTACATATCCCCATATAGCTACACTTTCTGACAGCTAGTGCTGACTGGCTACACTCCACTGTAAATATATGGATTTTATACCTATTTCAAGGTGCTGCACTTTCACTTCTATATCTCTAAAGTCCATTACAAAGCTTCTCCTGCACTAAAATCATAAAACCATGAAATGTACTTAACAGGTTAAACTGGTGCCCATCACTAAACATGTTCCTATGCAACTCTCATATGTTTTCCATACAAACTGAAAAAAAAAGTCAAAAAATCACTTAGGTCAAACAGGTTCATATTTCAAATGGAGAAATAAAGCAACCTCCGCCCAGAAGCTGTTCATTAGTTTGAAAATAGAAAGCATATGTCCTGCTCCTATAGAGCCTTTCTCCACCTGTAAGTTACACATTATACCACTTCCTTGATACACAATAATGCACAGAACATAGACTTGAGACCAGAAGAGCTCAGAGAAACACTCACAAAGACATTTACTTGTAGTTACTCTATTTCTTGCAACATTGTCAAAAATCTCATTTTAAGGTAAGACTTTAAATACCAGTTTAAAATTTCTCGTACCCAGTTGCAAAGAATCTCAGATATGTTTTACACTTACCTGAAGAGCTTGAATTTTACGAGCCTGTTCCTGCTGAATAGTGCTAGCCATACTCCCCTTCATCTCATCCAATACAGAATATAGAGCATCAAATTCATCATCCAATTCACTAATCACATTAGAAGAGTTTATCTGAGAAGAGAATTGAAAACAGCTGCAATCTGTAGTGGAAGCAACACAGACTTCCTTGTCTTTTAGACTGAAAAAACACAAGGTTTGCTTAAATGCACTTTGCCATGACTACAATATACTTTGTTATCATTCCACAGTTTATCACTAAATATTAAATCAAGGGCCCCCTTTTAGACAGACATAACATCAGCATGCTAAAGACTAAAATTCACAAAAACTCTAACACTCAAACTCACAACATTTGGAAACTGTATTCTGTGCCTAAAAACATAGAATTCACCCCCCTCTCACCATTACATGTCAGCTCCCAGACATTTGTAAACAGGATATTAGACAGTTCCATTTGAAGAATTCTCAACTGAAACTAAACTGCACTCAGAATACAACTTAAAGATTTGCTGGAAAACTTCATTTTCTGAAATCAACTCGGCTCAGTTTTAGCAAGAAATAACTGCGTATTGACAGATAAAAGGAACCTTAACCTCAGCTGAGAGGTAAATGATCTAAAAATTAGGTTTAACGGTTGACTTTAACCCAACAAATTGCAAATACTAAGTCTGGAAAGAGCAAAGAATCCTCAAGTGTTTAGATGGTCTCATTTTTCAGTCTGCCAACAGAAGTCTGAAATAACAGACAACTAGGAACTAACATGAATCTGAGGTCACACACCAAAGTCAGACACTCTCTTCCCAACAAATTGGAAGCCCAGATTGCTTCCTGCAAGAAAAGCAAAACCACTACACCTTCCAAGCTGAGGCAAAACTTTGGAAATAAAATGTTTTTCTATTTGGTTCCAACATGAAGTTATATTTTACATTTGATGTTTACTGCCCGCCCCTTATACACTACACAACCAGTCTAAGGTGACAAAACCTGATAAAAAGCCACATAAAAGCTACGAATCCTAACAAACATACCTGAACATTTTGTATTGTTTGATTCAGCATGTCAATGAAGTTATGAATTTCATCATTTTTGTTTGCAAGAGTAGAGATAATCCTTTGCAGAGTCTCCTGGAATTACAAAGACAAGCAAAAATGATTACAAGGTCCTTCTGCAGCTTAACACTTCAACACATGAAAATTCTCCATGCATGTTCTAATTGTAAGTTCAACTCCTCTGATACAAGGCCACAAGATATGTTTTGTAAGGAAAAAAAGATTAAAGACCTAAGAAGCATTTTATTAAATTAAATAACTTTAATTATACTGAAAATCCCAAATCATTGGAACAGCTGGACTACTTACTGTCACCACAGTGCCCTACGTAACTTCTCTAAAAGACTCTGCAAAGCAAATGAGAGAGAAGCAATAAAGAAAATAAAGCAGCTGAAAAGAAATCCAGGAGAAAAATTAACATTATCTACTGTGAAAAAAAAGAAAAAAAAAGAGAAAGAGTAAATAACTAAGCTAATAGCTTATGCTATACGATCAGCAGAGTAAAGCTAGTAGCTATTTGTAAGCTTATTCCACAGGTTGTGAAATACTTTGATAAATACTTTGTGTACTCTAATTAAGAGCAACCTCAAAGACAAAAGGTAAGTGATAACTGGGAAGGTTCTCTGTGATATACTGCTGTCAGCCATTAAAAAGAAGATTAAATTCGCAAAATATGCACTCAGTGTGAAAAGTTGCTGAGCACGTGTTTTTTAAATTAAAACAGACTACAAGCTTAATTTTAACCAGTCACCCTCGTATCTGAAGACTAATAAAACAAATCAAGTATTGGAACTTAAAACTCAATCTTATTGTAAAGTTCAAATTCTGAAATCAGAATACCAAATAAATCAGTTCTCGAAATAAATCTGAATCTACAATGCTATGTTTACACCACTTATTAAAAAAGAGAAAGCTGTCTTAATTGTAATTAGGATTGATTATTCAGCTAGACTCAGTTTCGAACTGCTATGCTTAACACTGTTACTTGACAACACAGGGAATCAAAGCAGATGGAGGAGCTTGTAAGACAGTTTTTGAGGTGTGCTACCTAAAAGATGTCACCGAGGTCATTATCTCATGTTCTACCTCCCTCCACACACGCAATTTCTTAGCTCTTTAGTAAAGATCTCATGTCTGCTAAAAAGCAAGAAAAAAAGTTTTGTCCTTTGCTAGCATCTACTTCTACAGTGAACCCTAATGTCACCCTGCCTTTAAAAAACCAATATTCCCAACCCCGTTTTTTCCCAATCCCCTTCCTCCAACTTTAACTTAAAGAATCCTCTATGACGAATTTATTGGGACTGTAGCCCACTGCCCATTTGCACACCGTCATGCTTTATCAGAGGAAAGCAAAAATTCTGCTGCTTTACACAGCACTATCACAGTGCATGCTGTAAAAGACATAATGCAACTGCAAGCAATGCCTGGAATTCAGACTGTCAGGTGCAAAACAAAGTCAAGTTGGTTTCTTGCAGAAACAGTGCGTGCAGCAAGTCTTCATCACTTCATTACAGAATCTGCTCATTACTGGGTTAAAGTCTAACATTTCTAAATGACACCTTTGTGCGCAGACTGCCAGATAAATGCAATCATCCAACCAGCTGCTTCTACATTCATTACCAACCAGAAGCAATTGTTTTTGCATGTCAGCCCACAGATAAGCCTTAGATCCTATAAACATAACTGTCAATTTGGATGAACAAGAAAACTCCCAATCCTCTTTCAGCTGGGATTTTAGGGCTTACTCAGTCCTACCATGCAGAAAAAAATTAGTCTTCTTGTACATAGTTCTGAACAATGCTTTTGGCTTTTATCGATGCGTGTGACTAAAGGAAAAGATCTACACTTGAAGAAAGTTTAGTAATCCAATAAATAATTGATCTAAAGTACAGCAGCAAATCTAAGCAAACTAGCAAATAAGGTTTTCCACACCTGGAGTTACAGCGACCGATCAATCAGTACAGAACTTTTTAAGCAAACCACAAATTTCTCCAAACAAATTCCACCCCGTATGATGAAACTTGAAGAGTAACACACCTTCTGCAAACACAGATGTAAGAGACCTAAAAATACATTACAGTGTACTTTTCTTAACCAAATGAGGCAGATTAACCTTGGCCAGCGGCTAGGTGCTCACCAATGAACTCTTCCACTCCCTTTCCTTAGCAGGGCACGGTGACAAAATGAGGTGAAGAAGTATGTGGGTTAAGACAAGGACAAAGAGATCATTTACCAGTTGCCACCATGGGCAAAACAGACTCAGCTTGGGAAAGTATAATTTAACTTACTGCCAATTTGGATAACAGATTAGGAGAGGGAAACATTCCTTCACACAGGCTGCTCTATCTCCCACAGGCTGCAGGGAACTCCTCTCTCCGGCACCTGGAACACCTCCTGACCTCCTTCTGCACTGATCTTGGTGGCTGCAGGGCTGCTTTTCTCCCACTTTTCTCACTTCTTTGACGGGAGAACCTGTTCAGTGATTTTTGTTTTGTTTTACGTTTCTTACATTGTGTTATCACAGAAGCACTTATCTGCACTGCTGGTGATATCCATGCAGCCAGCAGTGGGCACATTCTGGAGCCAGCTGAAATTGGCCCTGTTTGACACAAGGACAGCCCTGGTCCCTCCTCAATGGCCACCTCTGCAGCCTCTCTGCTCCCAAAACTTTACCACATTGATCCAATACACCACCAATGCTCAAGCCAAGAACAAAGTCAGCTTTTAATCATTGCCAGTATACCTTTTTTAACACGTATGGAATCTTGTGCTATGTGCTCATGTACGAAGAATGAAAGCATGAAAGGGCATGAAAGAGGAGACAAAGCTGTGCAACATGCAGCATCTTGTAGTTTTGCTGGCAGCATAAGAGTAAAACAACATATCCCTCCTCTGAATAATTAGTAACTGACATTGCATGACACCTGTTGAAGCAGGTGCAAACCTGGCTGAAGCCGAAAAGTAAACTTCAATAATGTTACATCAGTCCTGTTTAAACAGCAAGTTGCCAGCTTGCTCAAGTTTTGTGACATGTCTGGAAGCAAAATGGAGCTTCGGAAGAAGCCTAAATTCAGTCTCATAATGACCACACTTCAAACAGGACACGCTCCCATCGCCGCCATTAGCCTAACCTGCCGCACTTCTCCCACACGCTGAAGTTGCCGGAGTTCGAAGGCAGCAGCAAATGAGCAGACGAAACGCCGTGAAATCCGAGGTGAGCTGCAACTGTTCTATCGTACCCAGAGCTCTGAAATGCAAACAGGGCTGAAGGTACCAGGCACGCCATCCAGCAACCTGAAGAACAGCCGCAGCCCTCTCAGGCTAACGCACATAGAGCGGCCCCGGACCCAAAGACAGGCACTGCTTGGCAACCTCACCTTCAGAAGCACGGGTGAGCGTGACGCATCAGCACGGAAACGCTCACAGGTAAGAAAGACAACAAAGATCCCTAAGCCGAACGGCGTAGGCCACGAGCCGCTCGGAGCTGCTCCCAGGCAGGGGAAAGCAGAGCAGCCCCAAGGCCCGCGAGACGAGGGGCTGAGTCAGAACTTTCCGCAGACCCTCCGCTCAGCCCCGCAGCTCCGGGCCAGGCGCGCCGCCCTGCCGCACGGTGACTCCGCACGGCCGGCAACGCGCGGCGCGGCCCCAGACGGCGGCACCGCCGGCTCCCAGCGCCCGCCTCCCCATCGCCTCGCACAGGCCGCCCGCGTACCCCGAGTCCTCCGCCAGCCCCAGAGCCGGCCGGAGCCCCTCGGGACCGGGGGGCGGCCGGCCCGGCAGCATCACTCACTTTTTGCTCCTCCATGGCAGGCGATCGCGGCGGGGCAGCGCCGCGCCGCGCCCCGCGGCCGGCACAAGTAGCGCGGCACGAACCGCCCACGGGCCGCCGCCCGCTCCCGCCCTCGCGACACAGCGAACGCGCGCAGGCGGCCGCTTACGCACGCGCGTTTCCCCCTGCCCCCTCCCACTGCCCGCGCGCCGACTGCACGTGTGCCTCGCCAACCCGAGCATGCGCAGTTGGAGCGCGCGGCCGCGGAGCCGGGCTCTGTTCCACCCGCGCCGCAGGTTCGAATCCCGGGCACGGAGGGAGGGCGCTGAGGGGGGATGGATGGTGGTGAGATCCTCCCCCCTCGCGCTACGCGCTACTGCGAAGAGTGAGGTCTGCCCACCTCAGGGCGGTCGGAGCAACCCCCGCAGCACGGAGGGGTGTGGGTTCTGCTTGCCTTTGCGCCCCAGCATTATTTGTGCGGCTGGATGTCCTGGCAGGCAGCCTCGCTTCATCTCAGAGGCTGCTAATCCAATTTAAAAAGGAAAAATAGTTCCAGCACAGTGCTCACGGGGGAATCGTAATTTCATAATGGTGATGTTTTACAGAGCTGCTGCCTCAGAACAGCTGCTGAGTTGGAGAGCAGCTTTGCTGTGGAAATCCCTCACTGCTGGGAATGTTTGCTGCCTAGCGGTGCAGGAATCATTTTATTCAGGTTTCCGCAAGCCCTCTGTCTGTGGTTCCTCCGTCTGCCCCAAAGGGCCCACAGGGCGGCAGCCCTTGGGCAGCCACGAAGGCTGGCATTCCATGATGCCTTTCGCTGTGCGTGAGCCGTGGCCAGGCTTCAACAAGGGAAACACACGAGCAAAGTGAGGCGGTGTGATGCACCGAGAGTGCAGCTCCAGCCCCTTGGAATCATCCACAGACCTCCTGCAGCCGCCCCACCTCAGGCAGGCTGGGCCTTGGCTGACATTTTGGGGTTTATTGCACACTCCAGCTATATGGCATCTCCTTTGTCCCACATAATACCCACAGTCGATGCTAGCGTTTTCCAGGTTGGCATGTTCTTGGGGAGATAATCTTGTTCTTGTGTCCCAAGTTAGCTGTTTTCCAGTTCTGAACTGTTATTTTTGCATGCATTTCTATGTTAACACTTCCCCCGCCGTTTTGAAGCATTGCCATCCTTGCTAACAGCCCCCAGGCCTAAAGACTCCACATAGAAATTCAAGGAAATAGCCCTGAGTTTGCAGTATGCATTTCACCTTATGTGCTCATTATAAAACTCACAAGTACAATCTACATGTAAAGGAAGAGGCAGAAAAATCTTGTCAGTTATTGAAGACTTCCTGACGAGAAGCAAGCAGTCATACACCCGCAGGGAAAGCACTTACTGGTGGAACCAAGACCTCCCCACTTGCTACCCGTTTCAGATCAGCCAGCTCTGCCTTGCACACCTGCTGATTTTGCTAGCCCTGAACAGAAAAAGAAATCAAACAGCAGGCTTTGGTTGGCACAGAACACCCCAGAAATCTCTTCAATTGTTTCAGACCACC
>JAPSGF010000066.1:1348096-1365310 GCA_035772895.1 Perdix hodgsoniae
TCTCCAGCAGTAGCTTGTGTATTTTTTCAGGTTCCTGGTCTTTCGGAAGGACTCAGCATATGGACAGATAGCAAGCAGAAAAGCAGAGGGACCATCCCAGTGATTCAAACAAGACTTAAGCTATATATAGGGTGGAGACATTCAATAATGATAAAAGCTTTCCTGGCTTTCCTTCCAGGAAGCTACGTGAAAACAGTGATGGGGGTGGAGGGTTTTCATGGGTCAGCCCCAGAGCTTTCTGTAGTCCTGATGGTTGGGTAAGGGATGGTGACAGTGCTGCTCTTTCAGTACTTGGTTCATCACATTATTACTTTGATGAATATAAAATCCTCAGAAGTCAGGCCAATGATGGCTCATTTTACTAAGTTTACTGAGTTTCCTAAACTTCTATTTTTCGAACCAAAGAGGATGATAGCTGCAGTGAAAGAACTGAACTGAGAATTTTTTATTAAAATTCCCACTGATATTTCCAGACTAGTAGAGGTCTGCCTCCCTCACAGTGTTTTGATTCATACTGAGAACAGAGGACAGTGGACAGAGGAAAACAGGCTTTTCTACTGTTCTTTTCAACCTTGAGTCAGTCGCTGAATGAAACAAAACAATGCATTATTTATGCACGCATAGAAAAAGCTGTGGCTATGAAATTGCTTTACTGTTTCAACTGTCTCCATTGAAAGGCACTGAAATGAACGCACAAGCATTGCTTTGAGCTAAGAACTGCTTCTTATATATGTATACTTAGTAAAATAATGCTTTGGTTTTTGGAGAATTTTCTTAATAGACTTTCCATTAGAAAGGGAGGAGAGCAAAATGTATTTTGAGACTTAAATGATTGATTCCCTCCCCTGTAATTTACATTAAAATCTACTGCGCTTCTATTTTCATATACAACAAGGCATTCAGCTTTTTGAAAACTAGAATTAAAAAAAAAAAAAAAAAGAACCAAGACTTGAATTGCCCTTCATTTAATGATACTTTTGTGCCAGTGTAAACAAAATGTCAAATGAGGATGTCATAACCCTGCAAGGATTTTTAATGTGTTTGCATCATATAAAGTACTATGGATGAATGGCAAATCTCTCCTTAGTGGCGGTGAGCTATGAGGAAGGAGGAAAAGAGTTTGATGTGGTTGACATATAAGTCACTATGACCACTTGGTAATAAATCAGGACAGGAAGTATAAAATCTTTTAATCTCAGCTCCAGCTCCACATGTTGCTAATGGAGCCTTCTGTGGCCCAAGTGTGGACATTGCCCTTGGCTTTGTTGAACCTCATGAGATTCTCTTGGGATTACTGCTTGAGTCTGTCTGGCTCTCTCTGGATGGCATCCTGTCCCTCAGGCACCTTGAGGCACTACTCAGCTTGGTGTCATCTGCAAGCTTGCTGAGAGTGCACTCAATCCCGCAGTCAGTATCAGTGATGATGTTGAAGAGCACAGTATCCCTGAGGGATACTGCTTGTCAGTGACATCCATCCAGACACTGAACCATTGACCACCACACTCTGGCTATGATCTCACAACCAGATTCTTGACCATCAAACAATCCATCCATCGAATCCATACCTTTCCAATTTGTAGAGAAGGATGTTATGGGGGACCGTGTCAAAGGCCAGACAAATGACATCAGTGGTTCTTCTCTGATACAGAGATCTTGGAGCCTGACTCCCGTACAAACCCTTCCTGCACCAAGGAGCAGAGTCTAGGTGTTGTCTCTATCTACCCTGCTGCCTGCCTTGGGGAGCTGGGCTGGTGCCCTGCTGACCCATGAGCTCTCCCAGTATGATTGAATGACCTCCAGTGTGGGGCTGGGTGCTGTGTCCAGCTGGTGCTCAGCACACCCATTGTCCAGTGGATGGAAGGAAGTGTGGTTGGGGAATATCACCAGCCAGGAGCAGCAAGCAGGCCAAAGTTTGCCACACTCATGGGTCAGAAAGGTAGCTTAGCCACAAGCCAACATGGGGCTTTTACCACCTCAGAGTCAGCACTACTCACCTGCTTCACACAGCTTCTGCAGTTTTCTGTAGTTATCCATGGATTTTTTTTCATGTAGCCAGTTTACACTATAGGTATTACATGTGTGTACACAAATACAATTACACATTTTGCATTTTTATTTGTACACCTGCTTTACACACAGTTAGTTTGTGGTTTTGGTGAAAGGGCCTCTGTGTGCTCCTGGTGCTTGGTTTTACAAATTTCGTTATCTGCATGTTCCCCAACCCTGCTTTGAGACTGCTCTGAAGTCACAAGGCAAAATCCTTCTGAGGCCAATTAGTTAGCCACATGCTCTTTTTCTCCAAAATGCCATTTTAGTTTTGCATTCCACAATTATTCACTTCCCCATGTCTTATCCTCATATCTGTAAGTTCTGTACACTGGGCATTGCTGCTGCACACAGACTTCCTATGCACACCTACTGAGGCACTGCTCCAGGCTATGCTGGCTGATGTGGGGCCACTTCAGTCTTGCTACTCTTGGTACTCTTCTACTGCTTGCTCTGCCTGTTGGGTCAGGTAAGGTTCAAAAAAACTCAGCTCAGTTTTGGTTAACTACTGTAAAAATTCTCTTTCTTTCTTTTTAAGAGGTAGGATTCGCCTCTGTAAGGAGGTACACTTATGTACACTGCTCAAATAAGGAGCAGCCAGGGGTGTTCACGTGAGCTGATGAAAAGAAATAAAAAACCCATTACATGAAAACAAAGATAAGGACATTTCTTGGGAGTTACCTGTCCAAGAAGATGGAAGTTGAGTTCTTCGATCATTTCGGTTTGTCATATTTCAGAGTTGCTCCTTTCATGTGGAACTGGCTATTGCAAGAAGCTTTGACCCATGATAAAACAGAGGGAATAAGTACATTTTCTTAGCCACCACAAATGGAGGGCTGGCCTGGAGCCACCAGCCCAGAAGTCACTTCACATTTTGAAGCAAATTTTGAAAAGCCCTGCAGTCACGAGCAGAAAGAAATGAGAAAAATTGAAGAAACATTAGAACAAAAAAATAGCAAACCAAGGAACCATTTTTGGATTCATAAAAGCAAGAACACCTGGGTAAAAGAGTCCACTGTTAAATGCTATTATTAGTAGAGGGTTACAGAAGAGGAAGTAAGAAGAGACGAAGAAAGAAGAGCTTTAACCTGCAAGGCTGTGTGCTGGTATACTCCAGATATCAGCGTGAGAGTTGCCTTTTGCAGAGAGGGAGCACAATTAACGCAGTGTTCAAGGCTGGCTGCACTTTGCAGGACTGCACGGTTGACTGCACTCCTCCAACCACTACAAATTAAAGAACACTGCTTTTCATGCTTGCCTTCTGGTCCTCCCTTCCCTCATGGAAGGTTCTCCAAGCACATCATGAACACAGTCTTCAGACTCTTGTGGTGAGACAGGATGTGCCCAGGGCCCCACTGCTGCCTTAGGTTGCACTCAGAAAGGAGAAGCTGGGGTGGTGGCATGCGATGGAGGACATGAGAGACTCTGTGCAGCTGCTTGCTGGTGAAGATCAGTGGCTGCCTGCTTAATGGGCTCAGAACCTCCTCATCCTGTTTCTGTGCTTGGACCTGGTTACCCAGTGACTGCAGGCACAAACTCTGTGTGTACCTATGTTCACTTTGCTGGTGGAGTACAAAAGTGGGTATGATGAACCTCCTACCTCCTGCAAGCAAATTTGTTGTGCATCAGGGACAGGTAGATCGCTGTGAGCACTGAGCTGATGGTAGTCGCTGCGAGATTCCCGGAAGGAGGAAAGCCTGCAATGACTGGTTTGCAGCTAGAGTCACTGAAACATGGAATCATTAAAAGACCATTAAAATCACCATGTCCAAACATCAGTCCATCACTGACCACATCCCTTAGTGCCATACCTACACAGTTCTTGAGCATCTGTAGGGACAGTGACTCCATTACCTCCCTGGGCATCTCATTCCAGAACCTGACCAGTCTTTCTGAGAAGTTTTTCCTCATATCAATCCTGAACCTCTCCTGGCACAACTTGAGGCCATACGCTCTCATCCTATTGCTAGTTGAGCAGGAGAAGAGACTGACCCCCACCTCACCACAATATTTCAGGCAGTTGCAGAGAGCAGTAAGGTCTCTTCTTCTCTAAACTGAGCAATCCCAGCTCCCTCAGCTGCTCCCCATTAGACTTGTGCTTCAGAGCCCTCACCAGATTTGTTGACCTTCTCTGGACACTCTCCAGAGTCTCAATGTCTTCCTTGCAGTGTGGAGCCAAAACAGGAATCAAACAGAGGCAAGCTGCCCTTGGCACAGTGCACGACCCACACAGCAAGTTGGGCAGGGCAGAGGAGCCTGAAGGCTTGGTGCAGGGTAAGCTCTTGCACATGAAGAAATCTGGGCACAATCGAGAAGGAGCTTGTTGCCTGGATGGCAGTCCTCTCTCTTCTCCCAGCAGCTGCAGATGGCCTGAAACTGTTATGGGAATTACATGTTAACCACCACAACTGATTCATCCCTAGCTTTCCACTGAATAAACTGAAGGAGGGATTTTTTTCTACAAACTATTCTTAAATAGCAGTACAGTTTGAAGTGAGTTCCTCCCTCCTAGGGAAAAGCATGCTTTTCCAATAGCTTCCTGATTTACAGTCTTCCCCACACCTCTGTATGCCACCTACACTGCCAAACAACATTTCTGAACCAAGGAATTTAACTTTTCTTGACTGTCTCCTTCTGTCTTCAGGTGATTATTTTATGTATGACTTCTTTTTTGTTCTTCAGACAAGAAAACTTTGCAAATAAAATGTTGGTCCTACTTGCTTGTATAGCAGTTTAATCTGGGCTCGTGTTACATTTTCTCTGCTTACAAATTGAAGATTTGAAGTATGTTCTTATAGGCTAAGGTTCCACCAACTTTAGCTACTCATGTGAAATGTCTGTGGATTTATTTTTCTGCAGAAAGCCAGAGGAGCTCGCCTTCTTCCCAGGGACAGCCACCTCCAGCTCTGTCCCTGGTGCCACTGGAAATCTCCAGCAGAGGAAGAGAGGTGCTCCAGATATCAATCATACACCTAGACCAAGCAGTCCTGCTCCCTTCCCCACAGTGCCTCCTGCTCCCTTGGCAGGACAAACCAACCTGCAACCAGCTGAGACAGCCCATGCCCATCACAACAGCTGGCTTGCTCCACAGAGAGGAACAAGGGCTGAAGGGCTGGTGTCGACCCATCTCTGCTCCAGCACAGGTTTCCCATAAGCTGCAGGTCCCTCTGCTGGGGCTGTCCCCACTGTGTGCTTGTGGAGTTTGACCCATGGATGCGAAGGCAGCTGCCACAGGAGAAGATGTGGGATGGACATATGGGCACCGATGACATCCCTTCTGTTTTAGGGGTTGAGGAAAGGCACACTCAACAGATGCCAGCATACTTCTGCAGACATCACTGTCAAGACTTGGCCCTCTCTTTGACTGTAGATGAAGTCTCTGCGAAGATCAGTGCAGCTCTATATGTTAATTCTGGCCGGTGACCTTCTCTGTAGTGAAATGTGTTCCTGCAGAAGGGTAACACTGTGGTCAGAGTCTTGGAACAGGAAGCAGGCGGTTGTCCTCGAGCAAATAGCTGTGTGATCTGCACGTCTTTCTGCAAGGAAACAGCTGCCTGCTGCTAATACAATTTGGATTAGCAGCCATTTGCTGGTCAGACTGATCACCAGCAGGCATATAAAAGGTGGCTACTGCTGGATCCTTGGGGGAGGATTATGTCCTCCCCTGCAGTAGCTGCAGTTTGTATTTGGCAAAGAGTTCTTGGGAACTCTTGAGGAACTCCCTAAGAGATGGGAAGAGCAAAGACATGGGGAATGCAAATTTGCAAACACTTCCACTGCCTTTGCTGTGACCTGCATTATGCTAAGACATGTGCTGCATCCCCTTAAGCATTCCCATTAGACTTGGGTATCAGCAGCCCCTTTGGCTGCACTCCTTGTCCACAGGTTCTTTCAGTCCCTGCTCTCAGAAGGTGGTGCTGAGCACTGGTGCAGAAGAGGGCACTGTGAGACTGATTCAGGGTCAAAGCTGCAATTAGAAGAGCTGCAATTAGAAGAGCTGGCATGTATGGCTGGTCTGTGCACCGAGGGGGTACAGCTGTGGTCTTTCAGAAGAGAGCTGAGTAACAAAGGACACAAAGCTACGGAGCCTCAGTATGTGGCACTGTGCCTGCTAAATTCATTAACAGAAGGAAGTGTTAATTAAAAAATGCTAGTTACCAAAGATACAAGTGGCTTTCAGGTGCTGTTGGATTTCTGTTGAAAGGCACAGCAGAACACTGCAGAAATTGGTGAGCCCGTGTTCACTGAATTGCAAGCGGAGTGTAGTATTTAGCTTTCTCACACCTCCTCAAAGAGAGCAAGCACTTCAAGTAAACCCCAGTGTTTACTACATGGCAAGTCAACACACACACTAAACCCAAAGCCTTGGACTGTTCAGGTCTGAGCCGGGCTTGTGTCTCTAGATGGAATGCTAATATTACCACTTACACTGACAGTCATCACCACCCACGTGATAACCCCGCATCTTTCCCTTTCAGCTGAATGCCACTTGAAGAGAGCAGTTGAAATCCACAATGCATGAGGCTTTTGGGTCCTTGTTCAGATCGTTTCATTGTGAGATGCTTAAAAGCACTTTAAAGTGCATTTCTGTTCTCCACTCGGTCTGCAGCAGGATTAAGGGAGGCAGAGACAAGTGCAATTGAAATTCCATGGGTGATATTTTGTGTAAGAGTGGGAGCCCTGCTTTATCAAGTGCTACGCGATGACCTGCATACACAGAGGAAGAAATGATAGCAGAGAGCATGGGAGAAAACAGCAATGCAGCCGTGTTCTCTGTTACCAGCATTTAGCTACTAAATGGAGAAGGAGATTACAGCTAAAAATAGCAGCAGAGCAGCATGGTCATCAAGCAGCCCTGTAAGAGGCAGGCACCAGCTGGAGCTATTGTCCATCTGCCTACCTTAAGTTATTGGGGCACAGCAGAGCAGAGACAGCTTCCACCTCGTTTCCCCAAGAGATGTCTAGATCCTAAGACAGACAAATAGGATACCTGAGTTGACAGGGACAGAGACAGGCTGATGAACAGGCGGTAACCATTTCTGAGGAAGGCAGCAAACTGTACAGCAGCTGTGGTTGGCACTGCAGTGAGCTCAGCCCAGAGCCAGCCAGAAGAAGAGGGCATGAAGGCAGTGGGAGCAGAAAGGGAAGTTTGAAGATGTTCTGCCCACCAGCAGCTCCTCTCAGCAACCAGCACTGGCTCAGGAGGCACCTGTGAAGGCTCCAGGATGATTTCTATCTCTCTCAGAAGATGCGCTGCTTGCTGATGGCTTGCTTGAGGGCCAGAACAAACAGAAAAGTGAGTCATTTGCTTTTATAATGTAAAATAAAAACCAAAACATGCTGCAAATTTCTTGACACTGCTGCAGGAATCCTGGCACTAGGCTTGCTGTCAGGGCTGCAAATTTCTTGACACTGCTGTCCAGCCCAGGGAGCACAGCTCATCCCTTCAGGATGCAGGAGCAGCAGACATTGCTGGATGTTGAAAAGCTTCCCTAATAAGCCTTGTGCTGCTCAGGCCCCAGCAAGCTCTTTTAGAAATGCATCAAAATGGTTTGCAGCAAAATACATATGGATGTTTTGGTGTGCTGGTCTTCATGGGCAGGGGAAAGAGCAGTGACATGGGTGAAGGTGTGAGCCGAGCCAAAGGGAGCTGCTCGAGGAGGATATCACAGGTCTGTGCACAGCATTCTGCAGAGAAATGGCTCCTGATGGCAGCCTGTGGTGAAAGTCACTGCTGGCTTCTTTGCAACATTGCTTAATTGGTCACACCTTCAGTTTTAGGGAATAAGCATCTCCTGTGATGCTATTTTGGTGTCGGATTTACACCACCAGCAGTCTCTTTGAAGTGGGGTTATGATGAAGCACTGATCTTATTAGCCAATTGTGCTTACTAGTCAATGGTTATCTATTTCACAGCCAAATTACAATGATTGGCCGACAGGCTCTGCAGTCACAGTGCTTTCAGTTCCCCTGGATTTCAATACTGTGATTGCAAACGAAGGAACAGAATAGCTGATGAAGCTGTTACCATTTAGGCTCTTGATGCTGCCTATGCCTTGTAGTGAGCTGTGGCCTTAGGCTGCAAGTTGGCAGGGCTCATCTGCAAGCAGTCCTTGAAGCATTTTAATATGAAAAATTAACCCTTTGGCTCAAGAGCTGCCGCATTTTTCAGGTCTGTTTCCACTAAATAATCTGAACAAGCACCATACACAAAGTATACAGACACGACATGCTCAGCACCACTCGCCTGCTGTGCTGCTGCTATTTCAGCACAATGGTGTTTGTCCTGGCTTGATACGGTGCCTTTTTCCTTCTCAGAGCCCCTAACAGTCTCTCTCAGTATAGGAAGCAAGGACAGCTTTGATCTTTTGCAGAAATAAGATGCTAAAGGACAGCTTCTTCAGCAGCCCCTTCTGCTGCAAATCCAATGATCCCAGACCACAGAGTCTGTCTTCTAGCAGTTTTCCCTTATAGCTCTATGCAAATGCCTAATTCTAGCCAAAGATGACCTAATTCTTTTTAATTGCCAGCTTAAGCTTTGTTATTCCAGGGAAGCTGTAATTGGTAGATACAAACACAAATGCAAACACTTTGCAAAGAAATGTGCTGCTTCTCATGCACTTCTGGGAAGCTCAGAAGTGCACATCCCTGTGCTGGGTCTGTTAGTAGCTTTGTTTGTTTGTGGGCTTTGAGAAAACGATGCTTTGATAAAGTTTTTGAGCTTCAATACAGACAAGTGAGAACCCCAAATGCTCTCCGTGCTGCAGCACAGCCCCTTCCGAGGTTTCCTGCCCTTGTGCTGTTTCACAGAGGATGGATCTAATACCTGAGTGTTCAGATCAACCTCTGGCCTCCTTTCCTGCAGGCTGTAGGACTGTGCTCACAAGAACAGGGCAATCCTCTGCCTCCCTCCTATCAGGCATTATGAAACAGGCAGCAAACTCCTGCCTGGAACCCCCTTTCCGGGTTCTCTAGAAATGTTCCAGCCATTTGATATGGTGTGCACTCACCTTCTTGGCATCCCCATCAGCTAGATGGCTTGCACAGGGACTGCGGGCAGTGGGCTGCAACCCCAAAGCAGGTGGCGCTGAGCAGCCGTGGGAAGCCAGGCTCTGTCCGGTCACAGAGCTGCCCCCTGGAGCAGAGAGGAGGGACATGGCAGGCCTTGCTCCAACCAACACCGCCAACACCTGCTCTGTGTTCTTTGCTCGGGGCCTGCACTCCTCCAGGGCTTCGTGTTTAGAACAGAAGACGGCTAAGAGCTGTCAGAAAAGCAATTAAAATCACGTTGCTTCTGGGACCGTGGAAGACTCGTATTTTGTTTTTCTTTTTCCCCCCAGCAGGTCAGAGGGTTCGGGGTTGTTTTTTCTTCTTCAAAGCACAGAAGAGTCAAACACCCAGCTCAGCCATTTACTTACCTCCCGCTTGATTACTGCCAGCTCAGGTGGCCAAACAAAACAATTCAGAACTTTTGCCATTGGCTGTGCTTCTACCTTTCACTCCTTTAACAAGGATCTCACAACGTCTGCCCTCGCAGCACATTTACTTACATGTTGATAAGTGAGAGTCAGGTGCAGAGTATGACAGTAGGTGTCAGGAGAACAGCTTCTGTAGGTGCTCTGTGTACAGTGCAAGCTTCATCCACTTCATGCACCCATAATTTAAACGGTAATTAGAAATTCTAAATAATCCCTCCCTAGGCACTAGCTAATCTTCATTAAACATCAGAATACCAGAGCCTAAAAGTGGGTCAGCTCCTTGGTGGTGCCCCCTGTGGGAGGAAGGAGCTGTAGCTTGAGGGGAGGAACTGCTGGGAGAATTCAGTCTTTGACATGCTGAAGGTCACAGCCCTGCAGAAGACCAAGACCTCCTCTGCTGCTGAACAGCACCTACTGTGCCTCTCCTGCTCCAGGCAACTAAACCCACCTAGCCAAGCTACGCAGCCTCGTCCTTTACACAGACACAAAAAAGATGTTCTCAGCCAAGGGGGCACACCTTCAGGGAAACTGCCTGTGTACAGAGGGCTGTTTGGCCCTTTCCATCCCAACTGCATTCATTCACTGCTTTGCCACAATGGCTTCAACATCAGAGCTGGAAGCGGCTCCCAGGTGAATTAAACCATGTTATGCTAATGCAGTGCTGATGTGGTTTGCAGTAAATAATTATACAAGCAGAAAACATTGTTCGGCTTGGCATATTAGTTTATTAAAGAAAACTGGCAGCCAGAAAGCAGAAACTAGGTGTGCCCATTGGAAGAGGAGGAGGATTAACGTGCATTTGCACGCACCCCTACTAATAAGATTATACAGGTGTTGTTCTGGATTGCTTCTGTTTACCACCCATCCGTAGCTTTCTGAGCTCTTCAGAACATCTCTGCAGAATAGAGACCCTCCTCAGTGAGCAGGGAACATGTACAAAACGTTTCATAAAGAGGAGCTCGCTCCAAATAAGTCGGGGCAGCACTGGGATGAGAAGTTTGCAGAGCTATCGCAATACAGAACAGGACTTCCTTCACTTTTCCCTACTTTGAATTCCCCCAGAATTGCCCCTGTTGGGCAAAGCACATTAGCAGGACAGGTGCAGGTAGCCTTAGCAGCCCTGACAGGGCTGTCTCCTGGCTGTGAGCAAAAGACTCTGCATGTGCAGAATGGAAAGTGAAGGCTGATCAACCTGCTCAATATGGGTCTGACCTTTCAGAAGCCTGCATTCTGGAGAGGCCAAGGAACCTGGCCACGGGGGAGACTCCATCTGCAAATACAGCATGAAGTTAACGAGGCGTTTTCACACCCCCAAGAAAAAGGTTGAGGGGCAAAAGATTTTTGAGAGGAGAGAAAACACAAAACCCCATTCAGCCCACCCAGCCCAGCAGAGCACTCGTATAGCATAGCTTTTCTTGGCACCAGGACAAGCAAGGGAGACAAAAAAAGCCGTGCACAGCACTGCTGCAGCTTTCCACCTAGAGGGCAGGCTGGCACAGAGCACAAAAGCCAAGATGCAGACCTGGATGGACTCTGCTTGCTTTCATAGCTGTCAGGCAGCATTTCTATGAGGAAAGGTGGCTCCCAGCACTCCATAGAGACAGAAAGACTTTCTTATTTAACCAAAAAACAAACTTTATTTTGATACATTAAAAAATCTATACATTTCTTAGACTAAAATACAGTTTTGCATCAGTATTCTGGCACAATGTCAGTTTACACAGAAAATCTAAGATTAGATCAGCACTGTTATATTTCCCTTCTCTTCCTGCGTTCACAGCTTGCAGTATAAAACATTTCTAGTTCTCAGACAACAATAAACAGTCTCACATTTATTTTTCCCATTCCAAAAGGAGGTGGCATTCCACTGGAAAAATGGAGCAGTTGTTAATTTATTTTAGTTGAATGTACATTATTCAACCAGTCCAGGGGTTTAACCTCCCTGTTAGAACTGTGAGTGAAAAAGTGAAAACTTTTTTTACATGAAGCTTTGATGGGCTATGACAACACAAGAAATTTTTGGAGTACTGTCAAGCCTTTAACATTTGTTTGGAAGATTTTCCTTTTTCCTTATCACAGTTACTGTAACCAGCAACACAATCCAAAGTATAAAAATAATTCCTTTCCGTAAGATTACACCTTTCTTGCTCTGAAGAGCAAAATAAAAGCAGGGCACAGGGGACATTGCTGTGAGATGTCTGTGAAATGGAACGTGAATTTTCTTTACTATGAAGATTCTGTGAACTATTTTCTACCTGTGAAACTCTGCTCTCCATGGCTCCACTGGCCTCCGGCATTTGCTCCCTGGCCTATATTAGAAACAAAACAAACTTTTGTTGTGTTCTTCCTCCTCTCCCCCTCCACACAGATGACCCCACAGCTGCTTTGTTTTTCTAAGGAGATACTCTTCAGTTTGAGCAGGGATGGATCCATCCAGCACCAACACCGGAGCACACACAGTATTTGTTTTAAAGTTAAAAATCATGAGTTTCACAGGGACTCCAGTCAGTGCTCAGCTTTTGCTGATTTCGGGAGTCTTCAGCTTCACAATCACACTAGACCTTTCTGACGTGGTCATTACCTGCCCATATTTCAATCAAGCAAGAGGGGAGAGGTGGCACACTTGAGGAGTGGTAACCACCAACTGATATTGTCATACTTCAGAGGTGTCAGAGGTGTCTCTGAAACTTCAGACATTTGGCTAATTCTGCAGTTACCTATTACTTTAGCTCAAAATTCTTGCAACTTTGATTCTGGAGGGAGCCCTACAATTTTCCAGATAATTACCAAATGCTTAAAATACCAAACTGTGCTCAGTATATTCACATATCATGTGATGGCTTCAGTGAGACAAGGGAGTAGAATATGATGAAGTTTCTTAGTTTTCTGTAGTTCTGGTTTAGCTGATTTCTCTCAAATGAATGCCAAGTATTTTAGCCTCCCAATGGATATTTTAGATGGATTCATGCTATCTATTATCCCTGGAAATATCCTCATAATCCTAATGTCCCTAAAGAGCTTTGGCTTGGTTGCATCAGCTTGCAAACACTGCAAGATACCTCACAGTTCCATCCCGAACCAGAAATTCTGCCTTCTGTGTAAGACCCACATCACAAGAGATAAAACTCATCTCTCCTCTCATCTCTCTAAATATATAAAAAAAAAATATTTTGAGAACAGTATTTGCTACAGAGCACAAGAAATATAAAGTTACTAATCTCCATTATCTCTCTTGTAATGTGATGGAAATAACAGCAAAGGTGAAACAGTTGGAAGAGCACTGAAAAAATTTAGTATTTGGAGTAAACTTCCATTGTCCCAACAAAAAGCTGAGCGCAAGAAATGCTTCACGTAAGCCTGTTGGGTTTTGTTCCGTGAAACAGTATTTTTTTCCATGGAGGGGAAGGAGTTTCCTCCTTTGGGAAGGAGCTATATTTTTTCACAAAGATGAAACAGAATTTCAGTAGTGATAACGTGACACACAAGCTGTTCAAGAAACAACGGGCTTGAGATGTTCAGATTTAGTAAACAGTATCTGCACAGGCAAAGCCATGATTTACAAAACTGGGATGTGCACCATTAGGTATCTACTTTTAAACTCTAATGTTTCTTAAAATGACTGTGCCATGTTCAATACATCATGTAGTATGCATTCAGAACCAAATGATCACTGGATGGTGATGATGAGTATATGTCTGCTACATGCATTTATTCTGACTCTGTAACATACATTCATAGAATACATCATAACTACTCAGAGCAAACCACTAAAGTGCAGGCCCTGAGGGCACATTAAATATGTTGTCTTCAGCGCTGGCTGCTCAGTTGCCAGGACGCTATACAGACAGGGCTCATTTCTGCTTTACATCCCCATTTTGTGCTGAAAGAGTAAGAGTCAGCATACCCTGCTCCCTCCCTAACGGGAGCACTGTGGAGCAGACTCATCGCCTACTCTGGAAAAAGCCCTTTCAGAAAGAAGTAACCACCCTGAGAAGGTGCTGTACAGAAACGTGGGAAGTGAGTCTTGGGTTAACAGGTAAGTGGACCTGGGGGCTGTGTTTGGCTGGAACAGAGATAATTTTCTTTACAGGAGCCCATATGGTACAGTGTTTTAGATCTGTGAGCAGAGCAGCGTTGGTAGCACACAGTGTACAAACCCACTGCTGAGCGGTGCTCCCATAGGGTTGTGGCCTTCTCTGTCTCTCCCTTCCTACAGAGAAGGCTGGGGGTGGGCAAGGGCTGCGAGGGGACACAGCTGGGAAAGCTGGCTCAAACCACACAAAAAATGCTCTGCACCATGGAATATCACACTCAGAAATAAATTAAAAAAAAAAAACAAAAAAACAGGGGGAGGGAGAGAGTATTCCAAAGTAGCCATTCTTCAGAGATTGACTGGGCATCACTCTGCTGGTGGGATGTGGTGAGCGATTGCCTTTGCAACACTTGGTTGATGTTGGTTTTTTTCCCCTTGATTTTTTCCCATTATTTAATGAGCTGTCTTTACCACAACCCACATCCTGATTCTTCCCCCAGTCCTCCTGGAAAGGAAGGCACAAAGGGACTAGGGCTTACCTGGCAGGCAGGGTAAACCCCATGACAGTATGTACTTGGTTTTCCACTTGATGTTGTCCATTCTAGGACATGCTTCCTATACTGAACATCCTTGGCTTACCACACCAAGCTAAGGCCACACGTAAAACCCAATCTTGTTTTTGGCAGGTGGGAGTACGAACACAAGCTCATGGAAGGCTGAAGATGCAGTTCTAAACTGGCCATACCACGTGCTGAGTTTAGCTGCAGAGCAGCACTGGAACTGAGGAAGTGATGCATTTCACTCCTAATCACAGCAAGCACAGTGATGGAATATTGCACACACACAAAAAAATCTCAGAATTTCAGCTCTGTACCTACTCCCCCTCCTATTCAGTCCAGGTGATATCATTGCCTTGGGAAGGTGAGAAGGCATGGCTAAGTTCGGTGGGACAGAGGGAGCTGACACTCAGCTGCTTGGTACTCCTTCACTGAAAGAGCAATACAGAAACGAGAGCTAAAAGAACAAGAAAGATTCTTTAGGGTTGAAAGAATCACAGGGGTTGGAAAGGACCTCATCTAGTTCAAACCTCTGCCAAAGCAACAATACGTTGCTCAGCCTCCAAATAAGACAGAGGATAACAAGATAAAAAGAATTAAACAATTAAAAGAACAGCAAGCTTTTTTCCTTTGGAGCCTAGCTGATTAGAGGCTATGTGCCAGACTGCCTGCAGAAACCAAGTGCTGGGAACCAGTAACTACACTGGCTCAAATCACCAGCCCTCACGCACTGCTTGGTTCAGTGGGCTTTCCAAGAAGATTATTTCTGTATCTCCTCCTCCTGCAGTGTTATTCCCAGTGCAGCACACTCTATGTGGTGCAGACTGCTTCCCACAAAGCAGTCCACATACTGATGGCAAAAAGAGTATTTAATCCAGCTCAACTGGAAGTCCCCAGCACCTTTACTCCAACTACAGATTTACATTCCAAGTGTTCTCCACTGCTCCCATTAAGGGAGGAAAGCAGAGTTCAGTCTTGTCCTGAAAAGTTTTTTTAGACTCCAGTCTTCTACTTATCTCCTTGCACAAGAACACACTGGAAGAGGATAGCTTGCAGTCTGGCTGCAATTCACCTCAAAGAACATTCAAAAGCTTTGAAGGGCCACTGGAAAGCCTGCATGTTGATGGAATGCAGTTTGGCATGACTGAAAAGCTCAGCATGCTGGATACACACAAGAATGGTGCACACGATTTTATTAAGAACTTTGTAATGATATAGGTTTGTCACTTAAACTTTACAGCTACCCATAAAAAAGTGTTGCCTGTATCTCTTAAACACCATGTAAATAAATCAAATTTGTTCTTAAAACAGGATAAACTGCTATAAAAATGGTGCACAGTCAAGTCATACAAAAATACAAAATTTGTTTCTAATTGCAGTTCTAGTTGCGTTGCAGAGAAAAGCTCCCACTTCCAGTGAGCAGAGAGCACAAACTTGCAGAACTTGTCACGGCAGATATTTGTTGTCAAAATGAGCAGAATCCAAGGCTTTGATCAAAGCACCTCCAATAATTTCCAACAAGGTGGAAATTACAGTTCTCTGGAAGCAACTGGGTATGTGAGAAGTCTCTTAGCCTTGGAATCCCGTTTTTAGGATTCATATGAGCCAGTTTTTAAATTTCTGCTGCTAAACCCCACTGATCTACACAGACAACAGTGTTCAGTGCAACTGCAGCTTTATCAACAGCTTTAACACCAGGAATGCTTTCTCTCCACAAGCTTAAGGCTGTTACAGGGCTTCTTCTAGATGGCCTGACTTCTAGCTCACATTGAGAGGCCTCACCAGTCAGTGCTCCAGTCTGAATCTTAGGTTGAAGTTCTAGTTCAGTTGACATACACATACACACAAATGTATCTTACAACTTCACTACTTTAGAGAGCCCTCCTGATGTCACTGGAGCTGATGTGGTTTGGTTAAACAAGTGTCTAGTGCTTGCAAGACTGGGTAATTCTGTCTTCCCATCTCCCCAGCAGTTACCACCTCTAAACATATTTTTATTATCTTTTCATACAGTTTGGTTTCTGTGATATGAAAACAGTAAGTCTTTTTAATTGGCTTACTGAAAGAAAACTAAACAAATGTAAGTATCAAACGACTTCTAGAAGCAAAGGTGAAACATTTCACTATTGCCAAGAGGTAAGAGCACTGATTAGTTACATGACACTATTTTTTAAACGTCTGATCCTCTGAAAGGAAGCACAGAGAACTGCTGACTCCTTAAACAATAAGTACAACTGAGTTTCTTTAACTAGACATACCTCTCCACTCCATTGCAAAGTTTCCACAGAAGGGTTTTTCTCTTTCAAAAGGTTTTCTTGAATGGAGTGATCAAACCATTGAGGCATTATTTATTTGTACAGAGCTTATATTTAGTGCAATAAGTTTAAAAATTCTGCTCTGAAGTATTAACTTTACATTAACAAAAATAGTTTTCTTAAAAAAATTGTAACAAAAGGACTATATAGCATTGACAGATCATGAATTCTTAGCAAATACACTTTTAACCATTTACTATTACATTAGGCTGAACAAAATATTAGCATTCATATCTGGTGAACTTCCAGACTGAAAGAAATGCAATTATCTCAGAACCATACTACTACTGCTTTTTCTTTTTTCTTTTTTTTCTTTTTTTTTTTTTAAATAAACAAAACAAAACAAGTTCTCTTATCATTATTCGATGACTTCAAATAACTATCCCAGGCAGTTACATTCCAAAGAAATGTACCTCTGCCCTTTCCTGTTTTAACCACCTGCTACAGTACATAGAAATACGGGTGAAACAATAGGCAAGGAATGGTCCCTTACACATCCCAAACCTCTCTGACATCAAATGAAATGAACTATACAGTACTTGTTTGTACAGTATTACAGTTCATTTCTTCTTCCATCCTCAGCATGTTTACATCAAGTCATGAATTAATCATGAGTATGACTAAGACTGAGCTTTAATAATCTGTTCTTTGAATTGCTCGTATGGAGAATCTATGTCCCTAAAGGAGCACTGCTGACGTTTGAAGGAGGCTACTGAATTTGGGGCAGGGTGGATAGGGGGGGGGGGGGGGACGACGAGATCGGAAGAGCGTCGTTAGACATTGAG